>JANWGL010004325.1:0-12697 GCA_025200755.1 Ceratobasidium sp. C01 | reverse complement strand
AAAACCCACTTTGCTGATGATGATGCAAGTCGGAATTCGGCCCAGTTGTGGCGTTAAATGATGTTTGGATGTGTTTGTCTTCAGGTACCTGAACTCTTGGTATGATTCACGTGCATTTTGCTCGAACCTCAAGTTACAGTTGTCTCCAGCCCACGCCCAAAAATATTCGGACCAAGTCCCGCATTCATGCATCTTGCATTAACACTACCCGAGATTCAACACATTTTCTGCGGGTTTCTTGCACCGTCTGATGCTGCTGTTCTTGCACGGACCTCTCGCTCGCTCTTTCCTCCTGCTATCCAGCAGTTTTGGGGGATTGATAATCTACCTATACAACATCTTCTTATTTTATTAGATGGTGTAAAGGTCTTAGAAAACAGAGATTTGCAGGTATATGAATCGTTATCATCCGATTGGGAATTTACCATAACAAACCCGAATCCGGTTCCTCTTTTGGATAAAACTACCACAAGACTTTTCCGCAGCCCATTTCAGTCGGTTCGACATATACGCGACCTATGTGAAACACCTCGTTTCCAATGCCCCCTTAGAACATACTTGGGCTGGGTGCGACTGCGAACGTCTCAAGCTCGTGGCCAAATCTAGAGTCTTGCTACCTAATCTTGTGACTCTGAGATTTATAAGCGATAAACTGCCCTGGTGTTCAACCTACTACCATGAGATTTTTGCTCGGCTGATGCCTCCTTCCTTGTGCGCTCTGCAAATCTATGGTCACCTCACTCAGCATGGAGCTGTCTATTTGATTGAATCGCCTCTTTCAAGATCTCGCCGTTATGAGCTATTATAGCGCAATTCGCCTATTTCCCCTTCGCTCTACAATGCTCTCGATCAGTTCTCGACGCCGCGTTACTTAGCGGACGTTGATATATGCGCGTCGGATTTGGCACAGGGTACTTTGACGTGGATTGCAGCCATGCCCAGCCTTAAGAGTCTCCGGGTATCGGGCAACTCCAGTGTTCTGAATCGCCACTTAGAGTCCGTTACTTTTTTGCCCAACTCCTTCGCATCGCTGAGATCGTTGACGATTGAGCTCGCAAACCATAAGTGCGCCGCGAAAGTCTGGTCCACACCCATGGTCAGCAACCTGAGCTTTGCGCGGTTAATTTTCATCGATTCACCCACCATCGATCTCTCGGATGCCTTTGAATCCTTCGCGCGCCTCGCCCGGCACAGTCTCAATCTTACAAATCTCAGTCTGATTTTCAAAGCAGCGCCAGTGCCATTCCCAGCCCATTTGCTTTTCACCCTCGCTCCGCTGCCCCTAGAGTTCCTTGAGATCAACGGAGCTCAGCTAGACACTAATGGCAGGAATGTGTTCTCCCGGGTTACCCACCTGTGGCCTTCACTTCATTCCCTCAACTTGCGCGACAGCGTCGCCACCCTCGATGATTTATCCGTAATTTCAAGCTCCTTGCCACACCTACGCCACCTCTCGTTGAAGATCGATCTACAATATCTTCCGGACGGGTACATGAATATACATCCCGTACAACATTTCGATCATCATCTGACTTTTCAGACCCCGCTAGGAATTATTTATGAGCTTTCCGCATCAGAACAGGACGATTTTGCATTGTGAGCTCTGATTCCATGTATACCCTGGGATTATCACGCCGACTCATCGAGTTCGTTCCCACTCCGTAGATACTTGGCGCGCCTTTGGAAGAATGTGAAATGCGTTCATCCCCGTAGATCCAGAGAATACGTCAAGTTCTTGGGCCGACTAAACGCCCGTATTTTAGAATATTCAAGACATATTGTCAGGTTAGCCGGGTCATGTCTATAACATCTAGTCATTAATCTTACTTTGATTCGTGTAGCAATGATATCTGAATGATGCACCAGGGCTTCGCGAACAATTATTGGATGGGATATTCTTGTCGAGCACGATCTCTCAATCGGTCTAGGTATTTTTCCCTGGTATGTTATGAATCTTAGAGATCGGGGGTGGGGAATTCACTATAGGATAGCGACGAGAAGTTGACAAGAGAAGTATTGATTCTTAGCAGCCGAGGATTCTTGAACCGCTGTAACAATGACTACAGTATATTGATTAAAGTAATTTAAAGGTTCAATAACGTGTTATTTATCTCTCTCAGGGGTTCCTCTCAAGGAGGGAGTTATCGTTGTGCATAGGTAGATCCCAGCCCATTTGTGGCGGGATATAGTGGTTGGCCATGTTTGCACTTGGCGTGTCATCTTGCTCCTGGCTCCGTCCACCGTGCCTCATCTTCGGGCTTCAACTCGCCGGCTAGTCTATATCCCACATAGAAAACTTGAGCTAGGCATGCATCTGGCATTAGCACTCCCCGAAATCCAGCCAATCTTTTGTGGATTTCTTGCACTGTCTGATGCTGCCCATCTTGCGCGGACCTCGCGTTCGCTGTTTCTTCCTGCTGTCGAACGGCTTTGGGCGACCGAGAATGTGCCTCTGCAACATCTTCTCTCTCTAGTGGAGGGCTTCACAGTCACAGAAGATGGATGTTTACATGTAAGTGAATCCTTATCTTCTGGTGGTGACTCTGCTACTTAGCCAGATGTTTTGATTTCGTTAGGTGGATCTACCGCAGGATTTTTCCGAATCCCACTTCAGTCGATTCAATATATACGCGCCTTACGTGAAACATCTGGTTTCTAATTTCGCCCTATCACATACCATGGCCAGCGGCTGTGAGCGTATCACACCAATCGCCAAGTCAAAAGTCTTGCTGCCCAATCTTTTAACTTTGAAATTTATTAGCGATAAGCTACCCTATAGTACAACCCCCTACGCAACACTTCTTGACCAGCTCATTCCTCCTTCCTTGCGCGCTCTGAAAATATATACTGTCTATGGTCGGCCACCTCGGCCCGACGTAGTAGGCTTGATGCGGTCAGTGCTTTCTAGGTGCTTCCAACTCGAGTTACTATGGTCCTATTCGTCTCTTTACCCTCCGCTCCGCGATACTCTCGATGGGCTCCCGATACCACTTTACTTAGTGGATGTTACTATGTGGGCGTCGGACTTGGCACAGGGCGCCTTGATGTGGATTTCGGCCATGCGCCACCTGAGGAATCTCCGGGTAATAGGCAATTCCTGTATGCTGCATCAGCAATTGGAGTCTGTTACTTTCCCGCCCAACTCCTTCACAACGCTTAAATCATTGACAATTGCACTCGCAAACCATAGGTGCGCGGCGAAAATCTGGTCCACGCCCATCGTCAGCAACCTAGAGTTTGCCCGGCTGATTTTCACCAACGCCCCCACCACCGATCTCTCGGATGCCTTTGAATCCTTTGAGCACCTAGCCCGCCACAGTCCCAATCTCACAAGCCTCAGTCTGGTTTTTAAAGCGGAGCCAGTGTCATTCCCAGCCCGGTTGCTTTTAGCGCTCTCTCCACTGTCTCTCGAGTTCCTTGAGATTAACGGGGCTCAAATAGTCCCTGATGGTGGGAATGTGTTCTCTCAGATTGCCCACCTCTGGCCTTCGCTTCATACACTCAACTTGCGCGACAGCGTCGCTTCGCTCAGTGACTTGTCAGTCATCTCGAGCTCCTTGCCTCGGCTACGCCACCTCTCGTTGAAGATAGATCTAGAAACTCTCCCAGACGGATATATGAACATTCCTCCCGCACAACATTTCGGCCATCAGCTGACTTTTCAGACCCCAATGAGGGTTATTTACGGGCTCCCCACATCAGAACAAGACGACTTTGCACTGTGAGCAATAATTACGCACTCGCCCCGCCTTTACCGTGTCGTCTCATTGGTTTCGTTCTTATGCTGCAGGTACTTGGCGCGCCTTTGGAATAACGTGAGATGTGTCCATCCCTGCAAAACTGAAGGATACGTCAAGTTTTTGAACCGGCTAAATGCCCGTATTTTAGATCATTCAAAGTATATTGCTAGGTAAGCCGGTACTCGTGTCTGTAACGTTTAACCATTGGTTTACTTAGTCCTTCTGTAGCGATGACTGTTAAGCGACACGCTAAACATTTCATCATGAATTGTTAGATTCGACAACGTCACTTGGCGCGATCCCATAGATGGGGCGAAGCTGTCGGTACCTAGTATGCCACTGTGGTGGAATCTTGGAGACTGGAGAGAGGTGTTCGCTTTGTATGGTGTTGGGGAGTTAGCAATAGAAGTGTACCTATACAATATCCTCTTGCTTTATTGGACAGTGTCATGGTCGTAACGAATGAAGGCTTCTGGGTTCGTCGATACTTCATCCGATTGTTGCCCTATTAGTGAAGTGGATGATATTATCCTGCAGGATGTACCGGAGGACTTTTCTGAAGCCTATTTTAGTCAATTGGGCATTTATTCGCCTCATGTCAGGTACTTCGTTCCCGATTTTTCCTAGCATAACCTGGAGGTATCGAAGACTGTGAATGTATCACAACACTTGGCAAACTTGGGGTCTTACTGCCTAATCTGGTCATGGCTGATGGAGAAGTATACCATTCTATTTACTATGTTCAACTGCTCGAATAACTTATTCCTCCTTTGCACGCTCTGAAAATCCATCACGTCTATGATTGAAGCCTTCAGGATTGGTCTGTCAGCTCGATTCAAAAAGCGCTTTCTGGATATCCTCGATTCGAATTTGCTGTCGTACACCTCACCTCGCAACGCCCCGCACCATGTTCCTCTTGCTCAGTTATCAATCACGCTTTACCTAGTAGACCTCGCTATGGATGCGGAAGGTGTGATATGGGGTTCGAAGCAGATTGTCACCATGCCACGTTTGAAAAATCTCCGAGTGTTGGGCAGGTACGACTGGCTGGGTAGAGCCCTGACATCGATGTTTAACAAATGACCACCTAACTCCTTCACCTCACTTAAATCGTTTACAATTACGCTCGGTGGGCTGAGATGCGCGCGACTCAAACTTGGTCTTTGACCATGGTCAACAGGTTGGACTTTGCGAGGTTGATTTTCTGGCGCTCTACCCTCTCCATTTTCTGGATGCATGTGAGATTTTTGAACTCTTTGGCAAGCACAGCCCACATCTCACAAGTCTCGGTCTTATCTTTAAAGGGGTGTCAGCCTCGTTCCCATTCGAGCTTCTTTTGCTCCGCTCTCCCTTGTCCTTCGAATCTCTTGATATCAACAAAGCCTAGGTGGTTGGTTTGAACGTGTTCACCCAAATAGCCCGCCTATAACTTTCGCTTCGTACTCTCAACCTGCAAGACAGCGTTGCGACCCTTAGTGATTTATTTATTATTTCTAGCTCCTTACCTCAGCTACATCATCTGTCTTTAAAGAGAGATCCAGTATCCCTCCCACCCGGATATATGAACATCTCTCTCTCAGATTTACGCCGTTCTTATAGACATGTATGCGCGGGAAAAAAGGGCGGCAAACTCACGCAGTGTTGGACTAATGATCCACAACAAAGTGCTGATCCAGCAGCGTGGTTTACACGACTGGTAGTGCAGCTGATTGGTAGATACGAATAACTTGATTAGGCGCAATCCTACGCATTTGTACAGAAATTCAATGTTCGAAATACTAATGGAATGGAAGCTCTGAATCTGGGCAGCAAGTTGACTCATAAAATGAGGACGGGGGATTCTGCAGGGGGCGTCAAGTTCGAAGATTTCTTGCATTGAGAATATTTATAGGATTGAGAATATTTATTTTGCTATTCGGGTGTTCGTAAACTACTTTTGATGGGTGATAGTTCACCAAGGGGGTTGCTCGTTACGCATATACTGAAGCTCAGGTCAGTTGTGGCGGCGTGTAGTGGTTGCCCATGTTTGCAATGAGTCCTTGCTTACATATGGACGCGGCCCCGCTTCTCAAATCGTACCCCATCCCTATCTTCAAGCTTCCGGCTAAGCTCTATCTCGCATCGACAATTACACGCTGGATATGCATCCTGTATTAGAACTACCCGAGATTCAGCATATTTTCTGCCAATTGCTTATGCCACCTGATGCAGCGGCTCTTGCACGGACCTGTCATTTGCTCTTTCTTCCTTCAATTCAGCACCTTTGGGGGACAAGTCCGGTGCCTATGCAATACCTTCTCGCGCTATTAGACGGAGTTGTGGTCGCGGAAAATAGAGGCGTGCGGGTACGTCGATCGTATCATCCAGTTGTTTCTCTCCTTGTAACGTAGACACCGTCACCCTACCAGATGAATCTGCCGGAGGATTTTTCTGAAGCCCATTTCAATCGCTTCAACACTTATGCGCCACATGTGAAACACCTTGTCTCTAATTTCTCCTCAGAACGATCCGGAGGCACTAGAGACTGCGAACGCATCACGCCAATCGCCAAATCTAGAGTCTTGCTGCCTAACCTGGTCACTCTGAAGGTCATGGGTGACAAAGAAGCATATCGCTCTATCTACTACGTTCAGCTACTCGAACAACTTATTCCACCCTCCCTGCGTGCTCTGAAGATCTATAATGTCGATGGCTGGAACCTTAAGGATAGGGCTGTTAGTCTGATCCAAAAAGCGCTTTCTGGGTGTCCTCAATTTGAGCTACTGTGGTGCACCTCGTCTCTCAGCCCCCCACTCAATCTTAATCTTGGTCAACTACCGGTGCCACTTTACTTAACTGAGCTCACTATCGAGGCATCGGATTTGACACAGAGACTCTTAATGTGGATCGCAGACATGCCTCGTCTGAAGAATCTTCGAATAGTAGGCAACCACTTTTCACTAGGTGAATCCATAGGGTCTACTACACTTCCACCCGACTCCTTCACAACACTTAAATCATTTACGGCTACGGTCTCGAGCCTGAACAGCGCAATGTGTATCTGGACGACCCCCATAGTCAGCAACTTGGACTTTGTAAGGCTAGTTTTCTCCAACGTCCCCTTTATTGAGCATCCGAAAGACTCTGAGTTATTTGCGCTCTTAACCAAGCACAGCCCCAATCTCACAAGTCTAAGCCTAGCATTTAACGATGGGCCAGTGTCATTCCCAGTCGAGCACCTTTTCTTTCTCTCCCCCCTGTCTCTCGAGTCCCTCGAAATTACTGGTGCTCAGCTGGTTGGCGTAGACGTATTTGCGCAAATCGGCCAACTATGGCCTTCTCTTCGTACTCTCAACTTGCGTGACAGTGTTGCAACACTCGGGGACTTGGCCACTGTTTCAATGTCCTTCTCTCAGCTAGGTCATCTGTCGTTCAAGCTAAATACAGAATTTCTCCCAAGCGGATACATGAATGCTCCTCGCGTGCGGCGTTTCAGCCAACAGCTGATTTTTCAGACCCCGCTGATGGATATTTACAAGCTCTCTACATCCGAGCAAGATGACTTCGCATTGTGAGCCGCTATCAAACCATCACCCGTATTTTTTTATCCTATCTCATCAATTTCTTCCTTATTTTACAGGTATATAGCGCGCCTTTGGAAGAATGTGAAATGTGTATATCCTCGTAAAGCTACAGGATACGTCAAGTTCTTGAACCGGCTGAACGACCGTATATTGCATCATGCAAGATCCATTGTAGATTAGTCAAGCGGTAATACCATCTCATGTTGTTATATGTTGTACAGCTGTTTGCTTAGCGCTTCTCGGTTTCATATATTGCTAGGAATCGGCCCAGCCCGCTCAGTTCCGAGCTGCGTGGACTGTAAATCAAGAAACTCCTACAGAATACGTATGCGCAAGAGAAATGCAGACGAACTTGGACCAGCTCCTACCAAACGATTACCAGTTTTTGAGCGGATCCAACACTTCAATCCCGAATCACTCTGGAAACGTTTGAGATTATCTTGTGATAATGTAATATCACGCTACTATGGAACGCATGGCTACTTCCCCGAGGCCTTTTGGATCAACTGTGTATTTCTAGATTATCAATTAAGTGTGTAGCTAGCTATGGAGCTAGTATTGGTGCCATATATGCGCAAGAAAAGGGCAGCAAACTCACGCAATATTGATGCTCGCAACGAAGTGCTGATCCAAGGACACAGTTTACATGATTGGTAGCGCAGATGACTTTTAGATGTGAATAACCTTGCTAGACGTAACCCCACGGACTTGTCGTGGTATTTGATGTTCCAAACACTTTTGGAATCGGGTCTCGAAACCAGAGCGGGAAGTTGGCTCATAGAATGGGGATGGGAGATTCAGCAGGGGGCGTCAAATTTAATGATTTCTTGTACCGCCAAGGCCTAAATGATGTACTGTATATTCGCGTGGATGGATATTATATATATTGCTATTCGAGTGTTCGTAGACTAGTTCGGATGGGCGACTAGCCCTCCCAAGGGGACTGGTCATTGTGCGCGTACTGAGCCTCAGGTCAGCTGTGGCGGTGTGAAGTGGTTGCCCATGTTTGCAATGAGTCCTTGCTTACATATGGACGCGGCGAGCATGCCCGTTGCTTCAATCTACTTCATTCCTATCTTCGAGTCTTCAGCTAAACTTCATCTCACATCGACAATTACGCCCTGATATGCAACTTGCATTAGAACTACCCGAGATTCAGCATATTTTCTGTCAATTGCTTATGCCACCTGATGCAGCGGCTCTTGCACGGACCTGTCATTCGCTCTTTCTTCCTTCAATTCAACACCTTTGGGGGACAAGTCCGGTGCCTATGCAATACCTTCTCGCGCTGTTAGACGGTGTTATGGTCGCAAGAAATGGATACTTACGGGTACGTTGATCATATCATCCAGTTGTTGCCTCCTTGTAACTTAGACACCGTACTCCTGCCAGATGAACCTACCGAAGGATTTCTCTGAAGTTCATTTCGGCCGATTCAATATTTATGCGCCATATGTGAGACACCTCGTCTCTAATTTCTCCACAGAACGATCCGGAGGAATTAGAAACTGCGAACGCATCACGCCAATCGCCAAATCTAGAGTCTTGCTACCTAATCTTGTTACTCTGAAGGTCATGGGTGACAAAGAAGCCTATCGCTCCATCTACTACGCTCAGCTACTCGAACAGCTTATTCCATCCTCCTTGCGTGCTCTAAAGATCTATAATGTGGATGGCCGGACCCGTAAGAAGGGGGCTGTTAGTCTGGTCCAAAGAGCACTTTCTGGATGTCCTCAGTTCGAGCTACTGTGGTGCACCTCGTCTCTCAGCCCCTCACTCAATAACAATTTTGGTCAGCTATTAGTGCCGCTTTACTTAACCGACCTTATTCTTGAAGCGTCGGACTTGACACAGAGACTCTTAATGTGGATCGCGGCCATGCCTCGTTTGAAGAATCTTCAATTAGTATCAGGTAACCACTCCCCAGTTCTCGAATTCCTGGAGTCTGTCACATTCCCACCCGGCTCCTTCACAACACTTCAATCGTTTACTGCCAGGGTCGCAGACCCGGAAAGTGCGATGGATATCTGGGCCACACCCATAGTTGGCAACTTAGAGTTTGCTAGGCTAATTTTCTTCGACTCCCCTATTATCGATCTCTCTGATGCCTCTGAGCTATTTGCGCTCTTAGCCAAGTGCAGCCCCAATCTCAAAAGTCTAAGCCTAGCTTTTAACGATGATTCAGTACCGTTCCCAGTCGAGCCACTTTTGTTCCTCTCTCCCCTGTCCCTCGAGTCCCTCGAGATTAATGGAGCTCAGTTGGTTGGCGTAAATGTCTTCGCTCATATCGCTCAACTATGGCCTGCGCTGCGTACTCTCAACTTGCGTGATAGTGTTGCTACCCTCGGCGACTTGACCACCATCTCCAGGTCCTTCTCTGAGCTAGGCCATCTGTCGGTGAAGCTATATATAGAATCTCTCCCGAGCGGATATATGAGCATTCCTCCCGGGCGACGTTTCAGCCAACGGCTGATTTTTCAGTCCCCATTAATGGACATTTATAAGCTCTCTGTATCCGAGCAAGATGATTTCGCATTGTGAGCCACTACTACGCATTCACCCGTATTTTTTATCCCTTCTCATCAACCTTTTTCTTTAAATCGCAGGTACATGGCGCGCCTTTGGAAAAATGTGAAATGTGCACATCCTCGTAAAGCTAAAGGATACATCAAGTTCTTGAACCGGCTAAACGACCGTATATCCTACCATTCGAGATCCATTGTAGATTAGTTTAGTGGCAACAGTATGCCGTGCTGTTGTAGAATGTATAGCTGCTTGTCTAGTGCCTTCCCAGTTTCGGATATCTGTAGGGAATAGGCTTGGCTCGCTCAATCCTGAGCTCCATAGACTGTAAATCAAGCAGAAACTCTTAAGGGGTATGTATGCGTAAAAGGAAGGCGGATGAACTTGGGCAGGCTACGACCAAACGACTAGTAGCCAGACGCCGGTCCTGTGACGAGTCTTCGATAGTCAGCCCGAGAGCCGGGATGATCCTGCGGACAAATTCAGAAGGGCATGTCTGAAGAAATACGATATAGTGCGTGAAGGATGAATGAACGCGTTGGTGAAAATCAATGTCAGTGGTCGGCGAGGCGGAAAGCTTGTTGATGTGACATAGCGACAAGCGTTGAGGCTTGGCATTGGTCAGTCCCCTTTACGTAATCGTGACCTCTTGCCTCGCTCCCTGTCAACCACATCTCGCCCTCGAGGCAGAAACCTCAGTTAGAATTAAACAGCTCTTCACGTTTCGCTACTATTGGGTCGTTAATTCTACTTGTGACATGCATACTGCTTTGAAGCTACCCGAGATACAGCAAATCTTCAGCGGATTCCTCGCGCCACGCGATGTAGCCGCTCTGGCGCGGACCTCTCACGTGTTCTTTCTTCCTGCAATTCAACAAATATGGGGAGTAAATAGCGTCCCTATACAGTACCTCCTTGGTTTGCTCACTGGCGTTACGATCGGAAAAAATAGAGGCATTCGAGTACGTTAGCCCCATGCTTCCTCTCTTCCCGGACCTAAACGCAATGGTTAATGTCCAACCAGATGCTTCTGCCGGACAACTTTTCCGATGCCCATTTTGATCGATTTGAACTCTACGCGCCCTTCGTAACGCGTCTTGTTTCTAATTTGGCCTGGAATACAACTTGGGATAGCAAGTACTGCGAACTCCTGGCGTCGATCGCAAGGTCTAGAGTCCTGCTGCCTAACCTTTCATATTTGAAGTTTACTGGGAACAGCACCGCATACGGCTCTAGCCCCTTTGTTGAGCTACTTAGCCAACTCATCCAGCCCTGTCTGCGTATCCTGATATTGGATATCGCCTACCCACCGAGCGGGTTCACTGGTTTGATTTGGAAGGCCTTCCTGCTCTGCCCTGGCCTTGAGGCACTTTCGTTGGAGCCACCTTTCATAAAGTCGCGCCTCAATGTGCAGGAGTTACCGGTCCCTTTGCAAATTGAGCGCTTCGCTCTCAACCCCTCGGATCTAACACCGACCGTGCTAACTTGGGTGGGAAGCCTACCACGTCTCAAATACCTTTGGATAGGAGATTGCCGCACTCCACTGGAATGGCGACAAGAACCTCCCACCTTGCCACAACACTCTTTCACGGCTCTCGAGTCTCTTACAGTCACGTTCAAAAATTTAAAAAGCGCAACAAGCATCTGGTCCACACCTCTAGTCAAAAACTTGAGATTTGCGCGAATTATGTTCTACGGTTGGCTGGGCGAAGAGTCGTCGCAGCTAGCCCTGTTTTTGGAACTCGTATCCAAAAGTAGCCCAATGCTCACGAGTCTTAACCTCATGGCTTTGAGCGAGAAAGTACTTCCCGACACTGTACTCCCTGTTGAAATACTTTCCCCTCTCCGCCTGCTCTCTCTCGAGTCCTTTCAATTCGGCGGGGTTCAATTCGTCTCCGAGAATGACAATGTGTACAGACAGATTGCTCAGTGGTCGTCATCGCTTCGCAGCCTCGACTTGCGGAGTCATAGTGCTACTTTCGATGATCTGGCCGTAATTTCGACGTCCTTCCCTTCCCTCGACTATCTTTATTTGAAGTTGGAACCAATAGTTTCTCCCCCCAACAAGGACGTCGAACTCCCTCCCGCCCAACAGTCAAGCTCGCATCTCGTATTCCAGTCACTACTGTGGGATATTTACTCGCTTTCTCAATCGGAACAAGACGACTTTGCATTGTGTGTTGCCGATATCCTTCGCTATTTTCTCACGATTGTTGACTTGCTGATTCAATCTCGTCCATCAGGGAAATGAGACCTTGGTTGCAGCCGGTTTTCAATTTTACCGGATTTTGGCACCCAAAAGGTCGGTTGTGGCAGTGCCAAAACTGCCAAAGTTGCCGCAACCAGCTGCAACCCAGCCGCCAAATATACCACTTAAAGCGGTTTCTTAGGACTAAAGTGCATATATGCGCACATTATGTGTATACATAGGCTAAATCTAAGTTTTCGCACTCTGGCTTAAGGTTGCGTGTGTCCACAGGCACCTCAACACATGGTGCGATGGAAATATAGATATAATCTTCATCGTGTTCATGTTTGCACCTGATCTCTAAACTGCTATGGCTTAAACATCAGCAAAGATGACATTTACTCGGGAGCGTTCTAAAGCACTCCTAACACCCAAAGCACAAACAGCCAAGTACCCCCATTTGAGGTGTTCTAAATCTAGAGGGTCAGTTTAAAGCACTCCAGGAGCGCTTTAAATTGTCGCCCATATGCTTAGAGGCACTCAGGATTGTCAAGTACCTGTTCTATACCGCTCAGAAACCCCAGCTTACCTGTCTAAAGTTACTTGAAACTACACATTTGCAGTCTGGAACCGTCTGAAACCCTTGAAGAGTGAGTCAAAACACTCTGGAACCCCACAGTGGC
>JANWGL010004323.1:0-17103 GCA_025200755.1 Ceratobasidium sp. C01 | reverse complement strand
CTTTCTCACGCCAGTGTAAGCTTGGCGAAAATCGAAGGAGGTAGAGCCACGGAAGAGGCATGTTTATACCCTCCGAAACTGCGAGAAAGTTCGGGGAAGTGGGTGTATGCATGTTGACGGTAAGACGAGAATGGTGGAGTGAGCTAAGCGCTCGTCGCTTCCGGTACCACTCACAATAATTTATCCGCATTTGGGAACGAAGCCGAATTTTCTAGAAGCGACGAGCGCTTACTCCACTATTCTAATATGACTGCGTGAGCGTGCATACACCCGCTCCTCCGAACTTTCTCGCAACTCTGGGGGGTATAAATACGCCCCATCCGTCGCCCCCCCTCCTCACTCCTCACCAAGCTTAACGCGGTCTATCCAGCTCTTACTCTATATAGCTTTACTCTACTCTATCCTACTCAATCATGTCTCTTACTCGCAGCCTCCTCAACGACTTCCGTCCTCTCTTCCGTCTCCTCGAAGATCCTTTCATGTCCGCTCCGATGTCCCGCGTACGACCTACCGCCTTCGAACCTTTCTCTTTCCAGCGCCAGGCCTCGGTAGAGGTCTTGGAGGAGGGCAACGATATCGTCGTGCAGGCTGAGGTACCGGGAGTGCAGAAGGAGAACCTGGACGTGCATCTCGGGAACAACGGACAGTCGCTCACCATCGAGGGTCGGGTGCACCGTCTGAATAAAACTGCCGCACCCGCCATCGAACAAGCAAAAACCGATGGTGCTGAGAATACGACGCAAGGTACGTTGCCCGATGCAGTTTCGCCGTCTCTTGCAGGTGTTGACGTTCCCCTTTCAGATGTTGTCAAATCGAACACCGATGCACCCGCGGAGTCAGAGTTCCGTTCGTCGTTCACTCGTACCCTCTGGCTCCCTCAGCGAGTTGACGGCAAAAAGGCGTCTGCTGAACTCGCTGACGGGATCTTGACACTGCGCATCCCGAAAATCGCGGAGCCCACCGCTGAGCGTATCGCAATCAACTAAAATGGATTTCTGCTTGGGATCAATGTATTTGCATCGAGAATTTACTTCTAGTTCTCTTTCATGTAACATTAGTGTAATAAATTTGTCTTGGATGTACACTAGAAGATGTGTGAGTGGAGGTGGCGATGACTAGCGACGCGGTCCCATCATATCACGTGGCCGTCTCAGGGCACGTCCACAAGGGCAAACACTGCTCTAATGTTTGTTCTGAAACGACAACGACAACGGCAAGAAGAATGTCGCGGCCCGCATGGATGACAGACGATTTGGAGGAGGAATGGGTGGAGCCTGAATGGGACGCGGAGGAGGACTTGGACGTCGTACCGGAGGAAACATCGTCTCAGGGGTCGCGTAGGAGTAGGAGTAGAGGAGGATCGAAAGAGCGTCCCTCGCACGCGTATGGGTCGGTGCGCGTCACGTCGTCTCGAAAAGCTTCTGGGTCGAGCTCTGGGTCGAACTCTGGAAGCGTGAAGGAACGTTCTGTGCGCGATCTGCTTGGGCAGGATGGCATGGAAGGAGCGAGGCGGAAAGGGCCGCCAGCAGCAGGGCTTACGCTGGAGCGCGGCACAGCACCTTCCGGTACACTCGTAACTCCGGATGGGTCTCCTACTGCTGGCACATTTCTGATTAGGGAGGATGTCGCTCCAGAGCCTCTCAAGGTGAGTTCACTTGTTCTGCTGTACGTAGTTGACGCATGACCTTGGTTGTTGGTCTAGGCCGTCCCTGCAGTGCTCGGCCTCAAAAAGTCGGGAGTCAAGAACTTCTTCTCCCCACTTGCGCTTGAACGTATGTTCGAGCCCCCCAGTCCACCTGCTAATAATGGCGGTGGCGGCCCAGCATCACAATCTCAGTCTGAACCCCAATCTGAGTCTCAACCGAGACCCACTTCGCCTTCTCCTTTATCAGCATCATCGAAAGCGGCCTCGATTACTCCACCGACGACCGTCACAACCACAGAAACAGGATCATCCTTCATACCCTCTAAATCTTTGTCGCCTCTCACTACTACACCTAGCCCTCCGGCTCCAACGCATAATCAATCCTATTCGTTTGCATCAACCTCTTCTTCCCCTCCTCTCTCTCAGCTATCGTTTACTCCCTCTCCGTCTGCTGGTCGCGGACCGCTCGGCACCTTTCGTCTTCCTCGTAATCCGCACGCCCCCATCCGCCCTAGCCGACTCTCAGAAAGCCATCTCGTCAAGCCATACGCATCGTTTGAGGGGGATGAATCTTCCCATTCGAGCATACCCCAAAACATACTAGGCGGCGAATTTGGTACGCCACCTCCGGAGGCTCAGACCCCTCCACAAGCGTCAATCTCCCCGTCGATTAATATAAACGAATACGAGGACGAGGATCGTCTGACCAACGACTTCGAATTCGGAGATGACGAGTTCGAGGTTGGGGATGACGGAGAAGCAGAGGGAGAGGAGGCGGACTCGATTTTGGATCCTACGGACACCAAGTTTGACCAAGGAGGGAAGGCCCAAGGGGGATCACAGGAGAAGGGAGGACAACAAGGAGGACAGGGACGCGCAAAACGGGTCGAAACTCCGATAAAGACTAATGGAACCGCCACGCCGGACGAGATCTTGGATACCGATATACCTGGTCTCGCACTGTTCGACGGACGTAAGCTGAGCGCAAGCTACCAGTTTACGTTTGCATCTCCTCGGCGGGATGAACCCGGTCCTAGTTCACGGCGAGGTCTGGACTCGGGTGGCGCAAGCAGCGGAGAAGATGGTGAAGGGAAGTCCAAGTCGAAGAGGAAGCGGAAGGAAGACCGGAAACGCGAGCGAGAGGAAGAACGAGAACGACGACAGGTTACACGCGCGCTCTTACACCCGCACGAAGCGCTGCGGCCGGTCACGCCTGAGACGGATGTGGGCGGGTCGAGACCTTCATCACGAGCGAGCGATGCTACTGCTTCCGAGCGTGCGGAATCTCCGTATGGCGGGAATGAGACGCGGACGGACCAGCTTGAGGACCAGAGCATGCAGAGTCGGAACTATGTCTCCCGGTCTGGCGTCAACAGCTCTCGCTCCCATACTCAGTTCTCGAGTGAAGACCAGGGGCAGTTCTCGACAGACGATCAACGACCGCGGTTCCTACGAGACGACCTCTCGCGCGACGACCAACGTACGCCGTCACCCAACATGCTTCCTCCACGCGACCCCCGCCTAAAGCTGTTCCAATTTCATTATGATACGTTCACTCGGGACCATCTCAGCGCGCTCGTGGATTCGATTGCTGTAGGGAGTGTGGGGAGTTCGCCTAGTGTACGGGTACGTCCTTCTGCATTGTTGGTTTGGGATTGGTCCTGCTGGACTGGTTCTATTGTGTTGGCTCGGTTCTGGTTCTTCAACCTTGTGGTGTCGAGATGATAAGCACAGTTGAGGGTTGACGTGTTACGACACGCTCGAGGCCTGACGGGCCTCGCTTATCTGACATCGTCATCGACATCGACATGGGCGGTGGCACCGTATTCGACCGAGCTGATAATATATTCTACCCTGCAGGTTAACACAATGGAGTTTCGAGGCGAAGACCCACGTGCATTGAGTACGCCAAGCGACGCAGTCCGATACGCCAAAAAGATCAAACTTACCCCGCCGGAGGAGTATTCAGATTGGGACGGAGAGCGATCGGATAGTGCCGAGCAGGCTGGTTGGACAGAAGGTGGAGGTGAGGGGGAACAGGTGGATGGTGGGGAAGAAGAGGAGCATCCACGCCCGTTGTCGGCAACTGGTCGGAACTATGCGGACGATGCGCGGAACTTGATGCTTGCAATGCGGGCTGCACGAAGCTTTGATGGTGACTCGGGTATGTTTCTCTGGTTATGGGTGAATTGTTGGCTTATGCATTTCACGCTGGACAGCTGTTTCAACCGCTCAGCAGAGTGTGAGTCAGGACCAGGACCAAGATCAAGGAGATGTGTCGACGGGATCCGCGGCGACGGACTATCGAAGGCGTGGGGCTGATCTCATGGCGCAGATTAGAGGGGAGCTGTCTGACGAAGAGGAAGGCGAGGGAGGGAGTGCGCGCGGGGAGGGAAGCGTCATCAGTCGGGGAGATGGGAGTGTTAGCGTTCGCGGAGGGACGATCAACTTTGGTTCGTTGCGCGAGAATCGGGCTCACCAACAAACCGCGCGGGAGGGACGGCCTGCAACTGTTCGTAATTCGCGGCCACCCAGTGTGCTCGATCCTATGGGGCCGCTCGCTGCGTCGATACGCGCAATCGAACTAAATGGAGAGGTTCATGGCCCGTCTAGACCGAACCTGAGGAACTCACTAGGGAGATCGAGCAGTACGGGCGAGGTTCAGCGAGGGGTGGCGATGGATGGGACGAATGAGGGAATGGGCCGGGTGCAGCCGGTGGGGCTGCAAGTTGGTCGATCTGAACCTCCTATAATTAGGTTCTCAACTGCGGCGACTTCCGAGCCTCCCCATCAACGTCTGACGACTGCGCGGGGCGGGGGGAGGGTGGTGTCGAGCCAAGTTAGGCGCATACAATCACCCCCACCTGCACCGGCAGTTGCAGCTGCGCCAGCGCCGACCCATACGCATACGCATTTGGAACCGCGCCACCCTTCAACGTCCCCTGCGCGGGAGGATATGAACCGGTTCGTATCGTCGAGTTCTGCACACACCGCTCATGCCACCGTCTCCTCGGCTGTATCTTTTGTCAAGCATGCGGGTCCGCCGTCGTCATTATCGAGCTCTGGAGTTCGGCAGATCACGCCTACCGACTTGCCTGCTGAGGCACTTCCTGACCGAGTTGGGCGTATGGTTTATGATCGGCAGGCGATGCGTTGGAGGCAGGAAGAGGCAGACGGGAACGTGAGCGACGTGAGCGAGGACCCATTCCAAGACTTCGAGAGCTTCAGGTCCAATATGGAAGAGGAAAGGAGTGACGGAGAAGGGTCTCAGCCAATGGATGAGGTCATGGATGACGAAGAAGCACTTGAAGAGGGTGACGAAACGCCTCGAGACGGGACGCTTGACTACGACGAGACCGGTGGGCTATCGATCGTTCAAGAGGTCGGCGGACTATCGGTTGTACTAGAGGCGACTGAATTAGCTGCGGAGTCTGATAGTGATATGACTGGCGCGCCAACCTTGGTCAACGTGGACGAGGCGCCACGGAGCGATGAAGCCGATGCTGACGCGCTGAAGATGGTGGAGCCTCCATCAAAGGTTGTTGTTCCTGAGGTGGTTACTGTTCAGGCTGTTCCGTCCTCGCACCTGGCGTCGAACTTGGGCGTAGGTGCCGACGCATCTGTGCTTGGAACAACTCCGATGAGGCCACCTTGGCCGCTTCGCCCTGCGCTGAAGAGCACTGCATCTACGCCCGCTCAGTCTGCCGCGCCCAGTCGGCAAGGTTCTGCGGACCCGTCCCCGGTGGTGAGCGAGGCGAAGAACCGGCGTTCTGTGAGCTTCTCGGACGGCCGTCTGACGGGGAAGATTCGTGGACTCGGATCGCAGGAGCCCGACGGTGATAGCGTCAGCGATGTTACTAGCCTTACGCTCTCGCCACTTCAAACGGACTTCTCGCCATCGTCGCGCATGCAGCGCATCGGCAATATGCTGAACGACCTGGAAGACGACAGTGTATTGCGGAACCTATCGATCGCCCCTGGGAATCAGTCTCCCGGTGGTTCAGACGAGGAGACTACGGAGCCGTCTGACATGAGTCGGGGGGACCCGGATGTGGACCCGGATGTTTCGCGCACGCCGCGTGCATTTTCTCGGACGTACTCGTTTGGCGCGTCGGACCGCGGCAAGGCACTCGGCAAGGGCAACGCGACGTTTTTAACCGAGTGTTCATTTGGGATCGCGCACGACCAGCTGGTGCAGCTGATCACCGATATCCATCCTTATCAGGCGTATTGGGAACCGCTCAGCGAGATTGATCTCTCGAAGAAGGGGGTTGAAAGCCTCGCAAGGCTCAAGGAGTTTCTGCCGAATCTGGATCGTCTGAATGTGTAAGCGTTGACGAAGACTAAGTCCGAAAAGCGGGGGCTAAGTCGTAATCGTGCTTTTGTTTTGAATAGGCAGGGTAATATGTTAACGTACCTAAGTGGGGTCCCCACTTGCCTTCGAGAGCTAAATGCGGCAGCGAATCAGTGAGTTCGAGGCTATGTATGCGTGGGCTTCGCTGATCGTTTCACCCCAGGCTTACGAGTTTGACTTCGTACGCGCATCTCCTGAATCTGGAAGTTCTAGACATCAGCAATAATCAAGTCGATTCAATTGCTCGTATGTAATGCCATGTGCCACTACCCTCGCTGCCGTCTGACATACGCGTTCTTAGAACTAAAATGCCTTCGACACCTTCGAGAATTATCCGCCGCCGGGAATGCAATCAGTGACTTGGCCGGTATCGCCCATTCGACGTCATTGACCAAGCTTAATCTAAAAGGCAACTGCCTCAAGTCGCTGTCACTGCAAGATCACTCCTGGTAGGTCCCTTGTGATACGTCAGCCGGGACAGAACTGTAGATGGCTGACTTGACGACGAAGGCCGCACGTCGAGAACATTGATTTGAGCAACAATGGACTGAAGACTATTAATGGCCTGTCAAACCTAGCGACTCTCGTAACCCTGAACTTAGGTTAGCCGTCTCTACAGTGATCTTCGCTCCACAGATCGCTCATATATAAGTTCGACTAGATCACAATGCTCTCGCCACCCTCCACATCGACGGCCCTCTCCCTCGACTGCGCGTTCTGCGTCTGAGCGACAACAAGCTGACCGAGCTCGATTGTTCTCAGCTCACAAACCTGCGTACGCTCTATGCCGATAACAACCGACTCGGCCACCTACGTCATGCCGACAAGGCGAGACGTCTGGAGAACTTGAGCTTGCGCAACCAGAATGGGCGGGGGCTGTGAGTACTTGTGTGGTCTTTGTTTACCTCGCCACTGATTACGTATATAGTCACTTGTCCGTAGCAAACATCAGGGATATCAAACGCATGTACCTCTCAGGTAAGTATTCCGTCTAGCAACCCCTATATTATTACTGATTTCGCCCTTCAGGCAACCCACTCGAACCCGGATTTTTGGACGTCCCTTGCTATAACCTGATATACCTGGAGCTCGCTGCATGTCGATTATCCACGCTTCCTGCGGAGCTCCCACGGTTAATTCCCAACATTCGAGTTCTTAATTTGAACTACAATTTCTTGTCCGATGTTCGACCCCTGGACGGCCTCGTTAGGCTGCGAAAGTTGACGATGATTGGCTCCCGGATAAAAGCCACCAAACCCCTTATGCGTTCATTGCAGAGCATGAAGGAGATTGAGATGCTTGATTTTAGGTGCGCTATCCCACTCCACCCATGTGACCAGTGACTTACCCACATTAATTTATCGATAGGATGAATCCCTTTTCGCTAGGGTGGTACCTACCATTGCTCGTAAAGGACGTCCCTGGTGCACTCCAACCTTCGGAAACCACTGGAAAGCACGATGCGCCGTGGTCGGACCTGGACGTAAAGTTCAGGCGGGACTTGCCGGACGAATTATACATTGGACGACTGGCCTATCGCGGACTCATCATGCGTGTATGTACGCAGCTGCGTGTGATGGACGGCATCGAAATCACGACGCCAGAACGAGCAAAGGCGCAAAAACTGCTCTCGGGAATTGAAAAGTCGCACAAGGCCAAGTTGGGCGCGGGCAAGGATTGAAGCGGTATCATTTAACTTATGTACACTTATACTTAGTTTTCTCTTGCTTTGAATGTTAGATCCTCCATTATTGTTTTATTGTGTCTGCCCGAACGGCCAGGGCGATGGCTGCGTATCAAGGTTCAAAACTCCTTTCTGAGCGGCGTTCGGAGCGCACTAGACAGTCCCCGAGCAACACCCATCAGCGCCGTACGGCGCGTTACCCCCTCGATTACCGGAAACGACTAGAGGAGGCGAAGTTATATGCATCACTCAGCCACTTGCAACCCTATGCCTCGCAGTTATCTGCAACCTAATCCCCGAACTAACGTGGAACGACACGTCTATCTATGAACGCCGAGGTGCTGGCCGTGCCTTGGACGACACAGGGGTAATTGTTCCGGCACGGGTGTAAGTCTTCTTTGCGTGAGAGCGGGGGACAGGCAGAGCGTGTTCCGAGCAGGCAGGTGTCACTACCCCTATGACACCACAGTCATTTTCTTAAAGGTCTTGGCGGATCTACCGATAGGGATACAATTCATGTCCGAGGGAGGGGTTCGAGTAGCGTGCGACTGTCACAATACGACATGATGTTGAGGGAAATCGGTGAGCGCGGAGCGATCGGAGGTAACAATGGTTCTGAGCTCTTCCTCCCCACCATTTAGGAAATGTGAGCCCGATGGCATACGAATGTAGCGCAGCCCTGAGCACCATTAGCGCCTAGTACGCCCGATATGCTGAGCACGAATGGGCAGTTGAGGTCCGTGACCCGCCGTCATGAGCCGAGTGGATATCGTTTCAGTATCAAACTGAAAACAATACAGCTGTCGTGCGAACGTCCCACTCGAACAAACGGTAAGTTTGGCGCTATGGCCCCACCCGGGCTTAAGCACCACCGATGACGTGATTCCTCTAGGTCAAGAGCCTGCTGGACAATATGGCAGTGTTGAAACAACAATGGACTCGCACGACAAAACCTCGAACAGGCACGTGACCGTGTATCAAGATATGGCAGCTCAGCGACGTGATGCTGTCCCCCTAGGCTTTGACTTTGCGATTCTACGATGCTCGGCGAGACCTGGAGACAGATGTCATTCGGAACATGTCGGGCAGCCGCGACCTCATACGGGCTCCTACTCGTTCCGTTGCGCACTTCACTGCAGGCGGACTGGCACTCTCCGCGCCGAACTACGCGCGAATCAGCTTTTTCTTATTTTTAACAAGTGCGACAGCCCATTTGGACCGAGGAGCTAATCACGAGAGCCTGAGCATCATTGGAATAAGACGATCCTGTGCTTATATAATCTCGCTTTTCGTTGAGGTATGAGCTCAACCACCTGTCCATTCCTCGGCGGAGTCGCTTTCTGACGATACCTAATCAAAATATACCTCTTTGTCCCCTTTTCGTTCCTGCCGCGGCACGACAATACCCATCTATTTTGCTCCTGTCTTCGCGCTTCTTTCTCCATCTTTGCTAGGTCTCCACAACTACCTCCTGGATCGAAACCTACTGGGTCCCTTGTGTGGGAAGATCGCGCCGCTACCTCTCCTTCTGGGAAGATGTGACGACAAACTTGTACCATAGTTGATGCTCACCACTCTGGATCGAGCTCAGCTCGGGCTTGCTTTGCTTTTCCGCGCATTACCAACGCGGCAAACTACGCAATGCCGACTCCACTACACGAAACCTCTCCGAAACCCCCGCGATATTCAGCATTCGGGCTAGAGCGCTCCGTCTGGGGCTCACTTTCTCGAAGACTGAGGATCAAACACTGAGGGCTGCCGTTCTTGCCGCCCCACCCAACTCGGGGGCAGCCTTACAGTAATTGTGAGGCTGTCCTCTCAGATAGAGTGTGGTGTGATGGAAGTGAGTAGGCCCAACAAACCCTGTCACATCAGTACACTGACCATCCTTTCCTGTGGCAGTCGCGTGCTCGAGGATATTCTGTTTCCCACCGTGCTTCCTCTAGTATCATAAATCGTATTCTATTTCCTTTTGAGGACTTAACTGCTCACGGTGGACACTTTTGACTGACAAGTAGAAGATGTTCCAGGTACTATCATATGTCTATGTTGTATTCTCAATGAGTATCGCAAAACCAATATATCAACGTTCACCAAATCAGGCAATTTTGTACGCGCTCGCAAAGATCCACTTGGCGCCTAGCATAAACCCGCATTCGTTCACACGCATACGTGTCCAATTCAACCAGTACACCTACGCCACGAAATCACATTTCGGAATCATCCAAAAAAATATTCTGTTCGGGGCTGAGCAGCACCCATCCAGCCTTCCAGCCTAACCCTTTTGAGCTCCATCTTCCTTCAGGTAAGCCAATTGACTGGATATATGCTACCTTGATGCGCCTTTTGAATACACACCTCAGAATCGGACAGGAACCAGGAAGTTATCAACGCTTAAATTCAAGCACCAGCATCACAGTCATCTAATTCATTACTTCCATACCCAGCCATTTCTTTCTCCCTTTTTTTTCCACGCTCGGTGGGTTACGCCTTGAACATTCAAGCGACGTCGAGACCAGAAACACATTCGTCGTACAGCTACGGACAACGCCGCGCGCCCGTACCTCGGTCAGTCATCCCTCCCAAACGGAGCAAATGGAGGAATCAGTAGCATCAACCTCGTGAAACCGCACTTTTTCCCGATTCGAGTGGTTCGAGTACGAATGGGGAAGAGGCGAACGAGCGAAACATTCATCGCATCACCTGTTTATTTCTCGGCATATCATTTAGCTGGGCCGGTCTATATGGTCTGTCGGTCTTTTGATACGCGGTGCGCGGTAGGGCGACAAGTTTGTACCGAGCCATCTCGACTCGAGGCAGATTGCGCGTCGAGACATGTGATGCTTTCAACCTCGAACATCCAATGTCTGCATTATGTCTCCCCGGTCGAGCTCGGTCTCAACCTACACTCCTCATCGCGAGATCCGAATACATGTATTATTTTTGTCGTCCCAGTTTTCGTCTGAATAAAAGTAGACCACTTCATCGTTCGTCCGTTCGCCCGCCCAGGTCCTTTCACAGCACAGACCACTCGGATTCAGCCACATCTCAGCCACGTAACGCTACTTGCCATAGAACCGTATCCACAGGGTACCGAAACCCAACTCAGCTCCCGTTCTCGATTCTCAATTCTCGATCCCCAGTTCCCAGTTCCCAATTCTCAGCTTCCAGTCCCCAGCCCAATTCACAGATCTACAGAACGGAGCTCACGCCCTTCGGATCCGACCGAACCTCGGCGCTCGGCGTTCACCATTACTCCTCCTATGCTTACTCTCTCGCTTTCGTGGGAGGACCGAAGCGCCTGCCACACCCCCGCCAAGCGCATGACTCGATCTACATCCAGGGCTCGCACGCATACATCCAGCCAAGCGAGCCAAGACGCACAATCCACCTCAAATCAACGTTTTCCGCAAATTCTCCCACTCATCATCACACCACAACGACCTGCTTATTTCCCTACGGCACCATCTCGAGTCTAGACTAGACACTAGACACTGGAGACTAACGTAACGAACAAACCCCTAAAACGAACAACATCGCAACTCGTCCCTCGATTTCTGATCGTACATATGTGCGGAGCGGAGCGTACCATCCCAACAATAGCTGATTTAGAAAGAGCAAGACTAGTGATTTGGTACGGTATTGTACGGTACATACGGTGCGGTTGTTGGGGAAAGTGGAAAGTGGCCGGGGCGGAGAAGAAGCGGGCCGGAGCGACCTCGGTCCTTCATCCCATCGCCAGCACCAGCACCAGCACCCACACCAACAATGCGCTCCTTTTGCCAAGCGCGCCAAACCAGCGATCAAGAAACCCAGGCCCGAGGGCTACGTGCCTGTGATGCTAGTTAGGCACCCAGCGAACAAAAGAGGTAGTTTTCTGCACTAAGTGGATGAATGCGTACAAGGGACGCTCGTCGATCAAGATATGATATGATATCACAGCGCCCAGGCACACAGCTGCATTCTTCCTCATCTCCTATCTTCCTCTAGGGTATGGAAAAACTCCAGCCCAGGGCAAGATACCTCGAGGTTCGAGGTTAGGTCGATACTACTGTACACCCACATTTCAACCGTGCCCAGCGCAACTTACCTTTACCCCTATAGCTTACATAACGCTCAACTTGGCTCCCTGTTCTAGAAAAACAGATCAGCAGGGAAAGAACGCGTCGGAATCCTATCATCAGCGAGTTGACAGGCCGTGCTGTCAATCTGCGCACTCTAATTCGAGCTGATCTCAGCTTCGGTCAGTGGCTCTGAGTTGGAGAGGATCGTCGCGAGGGGCGGGAGAACGAGGCTAGTAGTTCGGAAGCGGGGCGGTATGCTCGAGTATAGTCAAGGGTGCGGGCGAGAGTCGGTTTAGGAAGTATAACGGGTAGAGGGGGTGCCTGTAGCAGAATCCCAGCGGACCGGTGAGGGAAAGTTGAGAGTGGGTACCTCTCCTCCCTCTGCCCCGATTGGACCGATTCGCGCTCAGCCTCGAGCGAGCGAGAAAAGATAACAGGTTGGGTGTGGGGTGAATACGCGCGCGGGCGGATAGATGAAGTAATGATTACGGTGCGCGAAGGTGGTAGGTTCTGCGCGTGTTGCAATGGGCTTGGAGCGAGTTTGTTTACTTTTCACTCGATGATGAGCATCTCCGCGTCTATCTTACTCGACTAGATCTGTAAATGGAGCCGTGTATCTACATTTTATGCATTTCAGACTTTAAGCCTAGAATCTGTGGCGCGACGTAGACGGATCTTCGTGACCCACAGAGAGCGAACCGACGCGACGGTGTCCGGGACGCGTTCCAGGGAAGGCCGACGCGGAGAATCAGAATCGGCCGAGCCACGCGGCGGGCGCTGTGGGCAGATAGGCTCGGATAACGGCGGCGAAACTGCGGCGATGTTTGCAGCAGTCAAGAACGCGTCGGGCGAGGTTTGGCTGGTGCTGGACGTTAATTGACGGTGGCGGCGTTGACAGCTGACGTTTGACGTCCTGACTCGATTGGTGTTGATGGGGCATCCGCGGCGGAGGCAAATGCCGATTTACGACCGTTTACGCGGGGGCAATCGAAATTATTTGGGTCCGGTGCGTTTGTCCGGGACAAATGGAGGGCTGGAGGCGAGCGCAGCGGGTATCGGTGCCTGTCGCGGACGAGTGAGGCACAGAGCGGTGCTTTGCAATTGGGCTGTCCTTTGTCTTGGGGTCGGAGGTCGAGCGCCGGGGAGTGGGCCAGACCGACCTGCAGCTTGTTGAGTGTAGGCGAATACGGTCACGTGGCAGGCACCGGAGCGGAAATGGCCCAAGGCAGGAGCTGATGGAATTTTCATTAGGAATGAAATCGCGCTCAAACACGGATGAGATTGCAGATCTGTGAGCGGCGCTTCGGGGGATCGGTGTGTCAGCGCACCACGGAATCCCACGCGGCGGAGGCGAACACGGCGGTGGGACCGGACCCGTCAGCGAGCGCGGGAAGCAGCCGCGGCGGGCGTCGGCAGCAGCGCGGTGGGAGCGGGTGGGAGCAGAGGTGGGAAAAGCACAGAAGCGGGGGCTGCTACTGGCACTGGCAGGTGTTGGCACTATTGGCAGTCGTGACGAGCAGGTGACGAGCGTGGGGACACTCGGGAGCCACAATCTTGGGCCAGACCATCGGTTCTTTTCATTTGACCGGAACTGGTAAGGTTAGAGATCCCAACACACCCACACACAGGATGCGACACGGTGCACAGGCGCGATGCACTTTTGTCAAAGCTATAAACGCTGGGCGGACGTGATGTCCAACCGTATCCAGCGCTGTCTCCGCACTCCGCCACTAACAGATGCTGCACATTGCCCAAGACACTCCCTTCCTCGCCCTTGACCCGTGAGTCGTCCCCGCCCCTGTCTGTCACCCCGTCTAACACCTAAATAGCCTCGCCAACTCCACCTCCGACTCCCTGCGCTATCCCGACACCACCACCGACTCTACGTACGTCGATCGCCTTCATTTGATACCGTGTACTTACTCCGTTACAGTTACCCGTCGATGTACCAAGCCTACGCTGACCGCAGTGAATCCTCCTCGCGCCGTCACTCGCCCTCTACCAGCGGAAGCAACACTCCCAACTCGTTCGCTGCCCCGAGCATGACCCTCGGCCGTAACCCCTTCTCCAACGACAAAGTCACCCTTCCTCCCCTCGGCGCCATGTTTGCCCCCAGCGACGACATTTACGAGACTCGCCGCAACTCGCTCCCCTATCCTTCGCGAGCAGGCAACATTCCTAGCGGTGCAGCTCAATGGCTCCCGGGACTTGGTGCCAACGACCGCGCCTCGACTGGTTCTGGCGCGTCCACCGGCAGCCCCAATTCGCCTGCGAGCTCTTCCCCCTCGTTCACCACCGGCTACTCCTCGAGCTCGACTGCCCCTACCACGGTAAAGTCGAGTCCTGGCACGAGCCCGTACTCGGATCGACTGTCGCTCCCTGCTGCACCTTCGACCGCCCGCGAGTGGTCGGCGCCAGTGACTATTCCTGTCCCGCCAAGCGACAACACTCTTAGCTCGGGCCCCAGCACCTCTCCTGCTCCTTTGAGCGACAGCCCCCCCGCAGCGACATCCGCAGCCGCCGCCCCTCCCGCGCGCCGCCGCGGCAAACTCCCGAAGCATGTCACCGAGACCCTACGCACCTGGCTCCTAAGCCACGCCGACCACCCCTATCCGACCGAAGAGGAGAAGAAGATGCTCTGCAACGTCACCTCGCTCACCCTCTCCCAAGTCTCCAACTGGATGATCAACGTGAGTTCAAATGAATCTCACCTCCACCCGCAATCTCAGTTTGTTAACCCCCCGCGATGTAGGCTCGTCGCCGGATTCTCGTTCCCGCGTCCAAACAGCAAGCCGCGCTCAACGCGACGACAGGGCCTTATCTCGGGATGGCGCGGAGCTCTGCTGCGACGGATTTGGCGCGTGCGAATAGGCAGGGGATGAATATTCCTCACACGCTCCCGTCGCACGCCCTGCCGCATTCTCATTCCCACCCCGACCCTTATGCCGGCGCATACACGCTCCCGCCTCACTTGTCCCCCGCGGGCGACTTGCACTTGTCTGCATCGAGGAGTAGCTATCCCTCGCTTGCGACTGGCGGACGACCGAACTACGCTTATGGGCCGCCTAATATCCAAAACTATTATGGCAACGGGTTGTCTGGCGTCTCTGCCGGCCTCGCATCGTACAACGCCGGACTCGTCCAGGGCGGTTCTGGACGATATTACGGAGACCAAGAACACCACTCCTACCCCACCTCGCACTGATTCTCACTTATCTCTTACATTTTACTATTGTGTTTTACGCTATGCTCTCCTCGTCTTAGGTCTTTTTGTGTTGAAGAAGATGTGTACTTTCGTCCCGCCTAATGCTCCTCTACCTATGGTCTTTGGTCCTTCCTTTTTCTTATGCACGAGACTTTTTGTTGTCTTGTCTTGGGAGTGCAACATTTTGAGCATATTGACTCATTTGTATTAGTGTCTCTGCTGTCGCCTATCTAAACGCTCAAGTTGTTTGCATGTCAATACTATACTACTACAATCCCACGTCTAGTCTGCACGTTAGCTATTAGGCCCCTTGTCACCTCGGTCGGTCTCCAGCTCCAGCCTATCTCGGTCAGCTCATCCAGCCTACCTCGGTTACTTGGCCAGCCCCACTACCTAGCCCCCCATCCAGCCCAGTCTTCCCAGCAGCCCACTTGCACCCAGGTAGCCCACTACGTCCCTATCATGGCTCTGCTCGCCAATCAGAGCCCGGCCGAGCGGACTCTGCAAGAAAAGAAAGCACCAGCACGCGAAAGAGCGAGAGGTTTACAAAATCAAACCCAATAGACAAAGGGATTCGCCCGGAAGTAGCTATTGTACATCTGTTCGTCTCCGGGCTGCATTGCATTCGGTTCAGCTCCATTTGCTTTTTTGGTTTTTCCTCTCTCGTTCCTTCATTCATCAACCTATGCGCTCGTTATGCGCGCACCACCGCTAGGTAGGTCCCCTATAGAATCCCCGAATGAAAAAGAACCCTAGGATGTGAAAAACTAGGTGGGTGGGTGGATGTTAGAGACTAGGAGTAAGTGGGCGGGGTGGGTGGATCTCGATCTCAGCCACATAATCGAAGCCGAAGTCGAAGCCGCATATCCATAACGAGAAAGAGAAAGAGAACACAGGAGGAAAGGGAACAGTCGCAAGTATGCAAAAGCCGGAGTCTATCACTACGCCCACTCGCTCCTCTTTCCTATACACTGCGCCCGAATTGTTCACTCGCTAACTTACCGTTGAACCTTTTTTTGCCTTGGTTGTGTGTATCTGTATGCGTGGCTCAGGCACACCCGAGAGCCGGTACAAACACCCCGGATGAATTTGAGTATGCTGTTTGTACGGTATACAAACACAAAGCAGTCGATGAGAAAAGAAGCGCTTGTGGTATATGGTATTGGTATTACTATCCGAGGTGTTTGAGCACTTGACCGATTTCGGCGTCCTTAGTTAGTTAGGCGGCCAAGTTAGCAGATTTCATTTGTTCCTTCATTACAATCATATGATTAGTGCGCAAATAATGAGTGTGCGGAAATGAAAATGATAAAGGAAATTAGCGAGTTTAAGTTGGTGAGTGTGGTGGTGGGGAGTTTTGGATATGCATTTGGAAAAGGTGGGGGGACTCGGAGACCGCCGAGAGTACTAGCGTTGGTGTGGTGGCGCACCGACGATGCTGCACTATCACCACTAGTGCGTCGTAGATCAAACACTGAGCTCCACAAGGGAGAACTACCAAGTCCCTCTATTACTCTCCTTTTTTTGACGGAGTAGTGGGCATCGATCGAGCAAAGCCTTTGGCGCAAGCATAGGCGCAGATACGGAGCCGAGACAAGCTCCGGAACCGATGCTCGACGTCGCAGGCGGTTGTTGACTAGACTCCTCGGGCACGTTTGCCTAGACTCATCTTTACCTTCCCCGTCTGTCTGATACATGTCACCCTCGATCAGAGCGCGTCACGCCGAGCAGAACTGTCGGGGGCTCAAATTAATGCAAATGGGATCGTCGCCCGTCGCGCCTGCCCGTCTTGTGAAAGACACTGACAAGGCAAGCCGCCCTGATCTGCGCTGCCTTTGTTATTCGACATCTGTAGTTTGTCTTTGTCCGACCCGGGTACTGAATGCCCGATTTAATGTGAGTCAGGGCTGGCGGGTCTGGCGGGAGCGACAAGTGAGCAGCTCGTCGTGGGCCAAGGCACCGATACGCACCCGTCACACAAACACGAGTTTACCTTTGACTTTGAGCGCTGCAAACCCTGGCCTGCTGTCCTTTTACACATCCCCGTCGGGTTTAATGCTTTCTTATCACAGCACGCAGCGGCAGTAACGGGGATATAATACATTTGCACAGCACCCACAGGGCCTCTCACTGCGCCTTTTTCGGGGGGGG
>JANWGL010004311.1:0-30328 GCA_025200755.1 Ceratobasidium sp. C01 | reverse complement strand
ATTGTTGTGGTAGTTACTGGGTACGGCGTGATGACTGCGATTGAAAAGAACCAGGAACTCGGCTTCCCTCAGTGGGGTCTTCAATGGGGAGATGCGCGCTGGATGGCTCCTGGTATGTTATCCGACGTCAATCTCTGAATCTGGTAACTGACATAAACATATAGAGTTACATCACGTCCTAAATCCGGCAACTAAGTTCCCTGGCGTGAGGACATTGCAGAGTGACATTTATGCGTTTGGCTGTACCGCACTCGAGGTTCGTTCGCGTCCACTGTTTTTATGTTGTGTTTTGTCTAACTTGTTTGATTAGGTCTGGAGCGGGATCGCGCCATTCGCAGGACACCCCGACTCGAGCGTCGTCTTGGAGGTAGCGACCAAGGGAAAGCACCCCCCACGCCAACCGTTGCTCCAGATCAGTAAATCGCGCGCGGAGCATGTCTGGGCCTTACTCCAGGCCTGCTGGAACGCAAGCCCGGGGTCTAGACCCTCAATCCGGGTGATTGCCGAGAACCTACACAACTTGCTTGCGTGAGCTGGACTCGCGGGCTCGTTGTTCAATGAATGGTAACTTAGATGTTATACGTGAAGTGTTTTGATCTAATGGTGGGCGAGAGGATCTATGTGTATGTGCGTGTTCTATGCCGGAAATAGTTTGTTGTTCATTTATACTTTGCCGCTGTGCGCTGTATCGACTGGTTATTTTCTATGTTTCTTTCTTTTCATTTGTCTATGTATGGGGAATACCACATGTATATGAACATCGAGCGTCTATGTGTTGAGATATCTATCAAATGAACCAACGAGAGAAAAGAGTAGGATAAGCTGAAGAACTTTTGTGTCTGGTCACGTGTGACCCTTAAATGGGCGGCTCCTGACACCTGTACATCCGAGTCACCTATACCTCTGTCCCCATCGCTCTCTTTACGCCCGTAGGGCCTCTCTTTTGTCCTGTACCTGGCTTCTGTCTCGTCTTGGACCGTGCGGTTTGACCTTGTATTCATGTAGAGCGTTATAAATGTATTCAAAAAAGTCTGGTCACGTGTAAGTATCCCACAGAGATATTCTTCGCGTGTCAACCACCAAGGACATCCGTAGAGCTGCAATGTTCGGGGGGAAGAGAAAGATTAACTCGTCTCATTTGACAGCAGAATACGCCTATGACAAGCCTAGACACTCGTAGGATAGAGCAACCGGAATCAAGGCAGGCTATTTAAGAGTCTCGCGGGCTCGGCGAGATACCGGGTTGCAGAGTTCAAGGCCGCCTCAGTGTGAGCGGGTTGAGCCATTCGTCAGACAGTCGAAGGTCGGGCGACTCTATATTTCTTTGAGAGTCGTTTAGTTGGATGAAGATTTGGCGGATGGCGTACATGATCTAGCCGTACATGTTTCCATTAAGTATTTGCATTCAGGAGAACAAGGTGCCCAGTTTGAGTGCTCTTCGTCGTCGCCATGCGTTCGGCTTGGAGATCACGCCGTCGGTACATTTGGAAGGCCAGGGACGGTGTGTTCTAGCGAGCGAAGTACGGTTCACAAGTCAAGCATCATGTTCGATGCATACGTGCGTGACACTACAAAGAATCAACGAAATCAATTTGTACTTATCTGTTCGAGGACTAAAGATACGTTAAAGAGAGACATGCGGCAGAGCCGTTCTCCGTATCGTTTTGACATATTAGCATGCCACGGAGCGAGTGCCTATAACTGAGCTATTCGCAAATATCATTTGTTGATGCGATCTAATCTGGAGTGGTTGAAACGATAAGAAAGGAATAGTCGACTAGCGAGATAACAGAGTTAGGGGGCAAAAATAGAATAAACGAGTCAAGTGTGCATCTAGTTGTGTAGTGGAGTGCATAGTCATGCGTTGTACTGAGAATGTAGTCAAAGTCCGAGAGCCACCGGTTGGCACCACCAGTGCCATTTAAGTGTTCAAAACAGGAGGGAATTTGTCGGCTTCCGAGAACACCTTGTCGTCTTGAGAGGTATGGCATCAAGAGCGCCAAGGACGCCTGGCACTGCTATCAGTGAACAGACCATTGAGCCCGTCTGCACTCTAGTGCCGGTGGATGGGATTCGCTCCTTTTGATCAGTCAAGTTGCAAATTCAGGGACCGGTGTGAAGCGCTTACCTGCCACCGGGGAGAAACCGCTCAAACGCGCGTAAAGTCCGTGGAGCCCTACCACCTTTTGCATTGCCCTCAGAACTAGTTACGCTAAGCATCGTATCATATGTCGTCTCATAATCCCGGGGGACATCCAACGCGATTTCGGCATCGTATCGAAAGTCAGTACCGAGCTCTGATACTTTGATATCTCCCCTTGACCCCGCTTGCTAGAAATCCGACTCGAGCCGGGAACTTCCAAGTACGATATTGGGTTGAAGATCCTGATCGACGGAGAGGTGGCTCATCGACTTCCATCTATCAAGCGGGGTACGTCGCTGTCATGGGATAAAGTTATACCTTGGTACGATACCTTCACATGTACTATGTGGGTTTCTCACAGATTGATACTTTTCGGATTTCTAGCGACGTTCAATCTGGCTCACAAGTGGAGCTGCGCGTATACGAGAAACACCTATTTGGGCTTAATCGAGCTGGAACGTTGGAGTATAATGTGATGACGGTTGTTGATCAGACCGAGGCAAGATTAGGTGAAGCGTCTACCTTTTGGCTTGAAGGTAGCGCGGTGCTCATCGTAATGAACCGATGTAGAGCTCAACACTAAGCAATTTATAGCTATCTTGTCGTTTCCTACTCTAGAAACAGTGGGTCGTTTCGACGCATAATATAAGGTTGAGCAAACGTCCCTGTTTCTAGCATAAGCTAGCGCCCTCTGCAGCTCTCGCCGAAGCCCAGGCGAAGGAGAAAAAAACGAGGCCGCTGGAAAGACTCGGACCGGCCCGGGACGCGTTCAAGGCAATTCTCGACTTTGGTCAGGCACTCTCTGAGGCGAGTATTTAGGTATCCGATATGATCGAAGAAGACGGCCAAGCCGTTATCATTCTGACAGCTTCACCCTGCTGCTAAAATAGCGTTCGGCATGTGTAGTATGGCATGGCAGGTGAGTGAACTAGATTTCGCTTCGGAACATCAGGGAACAACGTGTTAATTTGATACTACAGACACTCGAAAAACAGGAGCAGTGCGACGCAGACGTTGAGAGACTCGTGGTTGATCTAGCCAAGATGCCTCCGCATATAGAACGTGTCAAGAAAGCGGCAAAGGTTCCTCAACTGAAGGGTACCGTTTCGACTATGATGCACCTAATCGAGGACGCGTCAAGGTTCGTGATTGAGTACAAGTCAGACGGAGGACCAGGTGAGCATCGACTCACTTGTCGTGAGATGTGAACTTACTCACGCTATGCTGTAGTCCGGAGCTTGCACGCCGTCGTGGGATCAAAAGCTCAGGAACAGATAAAAGCTCTGCTGACCAAGTTCCGGGATCTAGCCGAGGAGTTTGATAGAGGCTTAGCTATTCAGACCTTTGAGACGGTTGGCGCAGTCCACCAGACAGGGATCGAAGTACAAGGGAAGGTGGCTGCAGTACATGAAGTTCTACTTACACAAGGCGAGTTAGGTTTTCATGTGGTGGACTTGTACACCAATTTGAAGCGACTTTTCACTAGCCCAACGTGAACTGTTGAAAGAGCTGAATCCCGTGGGTTCTGCACGATACGACTCGGCGCGCGCCTGTCTTTCAGGCACGCGGACAGATATCATCAGGGACATCGTCGATTGGACCCAACAGGAAGATACATCAGAAAGTCTGCTCTGGGTACACGGACAGGCCGGGCTTGGAAAGAGCTCGATTGCGACCTCCGTCTGCTTAGAGCTTAGCAATAAGAGGCTACTTGCCGCCGAGTTCTTCTGCAAGCGCGATAGCTCGGAAAGACGGAACCCCGAACGAGTGCTCACGACGATCGTCTATGGACTAAGCTGTTTACACCCTGGATACGCCAAATCTGTTGCGGACGCAATCCAAACCGACCCTCGACTGTGCACGTCCCCCGTCCAGATTCAGTACGACGAGCTCGTCAAAGCACCGCTACAGAGGTTGACCCAGTCCCGCCCGTCTTCCAACCTGGTCGTGATCGTAGGTGCGCTGGACGAATGTGGAACGAACGAGAGCCGCAGGCAGTTGCTTGCATATATCCACCAGATGTCGATGTTGGCTCCTTGGCTCAAAGTGATCGTCACCAGTCGACCAGATCCCGATATTTCTTCATTTTTCAATCGCTTGGCTTCTGGAATCGCTGTACGAAACGCATACGACTACAATGCTTCAAGCGACATCCGGTCGTTCATTAACCACCGCATGGAAAACAGTAACAAGTCGAAGCAACTTCCCTCTGACGCCGCAGACCTGTTGACCGAGCGCGCTGATGGGCTATTCATTTGGGCGAAAACCGCGTGCGACCTGATTTTAAACAGTCACATTCCAAAGTCACGTTTTGCACTGGTAATAGGAACGAGTGCCCCTGGTCAAACCTCAAATCCGCTCGACTCTTTGTATACCACTGCTATCGAGGTTGGCTTGGGATCGGGTAGCATCGAAGAGGTAGATTGCGTGCGCGGGTGTCTTGGGGCTATCGTCGTCTGCTCGACGCGCGCTCCTCTCTCGGTGGCTAGTTTAAGTGATCTGCTGGGCGAACGAATGGACCTGGAAGTCCTTCAGTCCGTCGTGGATAGCCTTGGTTCAGTGCTGTATATCGATCATGCAAGAGGGGACGTCGTGCGAGTGTACCACCACTCTTTCACAGATTATATGATCACGTCAGCACGGTCAAAACGGTTTTGCGTCGACATTAAGGAACAGAACGCCGAGTTTGCCCGTCGCTGCCTTCGGACGATGCTGGATGAGCTGAAGTTCAATATATGCGGGTTAGAAACGTCACATCAACGTAACAACGAGGTCGTGAAGCCAGATCTGAGCTCCCGAGTCGATAGAGCAATTAGCCTTCACCTGCGCTATAGCTGTTTATACTGGACTAGTCACTTGACGAAATCTGAAGGAGGGGAACTCGGAGGTCTGCTGAAGGATTTTTTGTTCCAACCAACGGTGCTATATTGGATCGAAGCCCTCAGCTTGTTGGGAAAGGTAGACGTGGCGATGTTTAGTGCGTTGGAGTTATCCAGGTGGTACCAGGTAAGTGAGCTCTACCCTGTTCATAGAAGCACCAGGAATATCCGCTAAATCATCTGTTTTGCTTAAGGAATCCGATGACGCGTACGAATACGCAAGAGACCTCTACCGCTTCTTGCTAGCATTTTATGACCCGATATCGGAAAGTACACCGCACCTGTATACATCTGGACTGGCGTTCTGTCCCACAAGTACGGCACTCATACAGCGATTACGGACGAGTTTTCAAGACACGATTGCAATCTCGAGGGGTGCAGAGAAGAAGTGGTCACCTTGGCTGCGGTGCATATCTCATCCCGCCTCCGTTTGGGCAATAGCGGTCTCAAAGGATGGTCAGCGGATTGTTTCCGGGTCGGGGGACCGGCTGATTCGAATGTGGAACACGAATACCGGCGCGCCACTTGGTAACCCGCTGGTCGGACATTCAAAAAGTGTCCTATCAGTTGGGTTCTCCCCTGACGGTCGCTGCATTGTCTCGGGCTCGGGGGACTGCACGGTGCGAGTGTGGGATACGGACACGGGTAGTCAAATTGGGGAACCTCTAGTTGGACATTCAGGCAGTGTCCGATCGGTGGGGTTTTCTCCCAACGGTCGCTTCATTGTTTCCGGCTCTGAGGACAAAACGGTGGGAATGTGGGATGCAACCACTGGAGCTGCATTTGGCAACCCACTGGTCGGACATTCAGGCAGTGTCAGGTCGGCTGGGTTCTCCCCCGACAGTCGCTTCATTGTCTCTGGCTCGGAAGACAACACAGTACGAATGTGGGACGTAAATACGGGTAGTCCACTTGGCGAGCCTCTGGCCGGACATTCAGACGCGGTCAGATCGGTCGCCTTCTCTCCCGATGGCCGCTTCATTGTTTCTGGGTCAGATGACAAGACGGTGCGATTATGGATCACAGACACCGGCACCGCATTCGGGGACCCGCTGGTCGGGCACTCACACAGTGTCTGGTCGGTCGAGTTCTCTCTCGATGGCCGTCGCATTATCTCTGGCTCTAGGGACAGAACTGTGAGGGTCTGGGAGGTGGAAACGGGCACAGCACTTGGTAACCCTTTAGTTGGACATTCTGACGATGTCAACTCGGTTGGATCCTCTCCCGATGGCCGTTTCATTGTCTCTGGTTCGGATGACAAGACAGTGCGAGTGTGGGATGTGGACACAAGCCGCCCACTTGGCAACCCCCAAGTCGGACATTCTGGCTGGGTCATGTCGGTCGCTTTCTCTCGTGACGGTCGTTTCATCGTCTCTGGCTCGGTCGACCACGCGGTGCGAGTGTGGAATGCAGATACCGGTGCTGCATTCGGCAACCCTTTGGTCGGACATTCTGGCGAGGTCAACTCGGTTGGGTTCTCCTCTGACAGTCGCCGCATCGTCTCCGGCTCGGATGACAAGACGGTGCGAATGTGGGACGCAGACACGGGCAGCCCGCTTGGTAACCCGCTGGAGGGACATTCAGGCAGTGTTCTTTCAGCTGGGTTTTCTCCCAACGGTCGCCGCATTGTCTCTTGCTCGTCAGATAACACGGTGCGAATGTGGGATGTTGACACTGGTGCCGCACTCGGCAGCCCTCTGGTCGGACATTCAAGCCAGGTCAACTCGGTCGGATTCTCTCCCAACAACTGCACCGTCGTCTCTGGTTCGGATGACATGACGGTGCAATTGTGGGACGCAGAAACAGGTGCCCCACTCGGTAACCCTCTAGTCGGGCATTCAGGCGTTGTTTTCTCAGTCGGGTTCTCTCCCGACGGTCGTTTCATTGTCTCAGGCTCGTCAGACAGCATGGTGCGAGTGTGGGATGCGGATACCGGCGCCGCATTTGGCAACCCACTAATCGGACATTCAGACTGGGTCAGGTCGGTTGGGTTCTCCCCCGACAGTCGCCGCATCATCTCTGGCTCCAGTGACACGACGGTGCGAATGTGGGACGTAGAAACCGGCGCTGCAATCGGTAATCCGCTGGCTGGACATACGAATTTAGTGGTGTCGGTTGGGTTCTCTCCTGACGGCCGGCGAATCGTGTCTGGCTCGTGGGACAGTACGATCCGGGTCTGGGGCTGGCAATTACCACCCCTCTCTCATCTACCACGTAACATCATGTGTCTCCCCGATAGCAATGGCTGGGTGCGTGACGAGAGTACGAACGGACTTTTGTTTTGGCTCCCACAAGAGTATCGCCGGAGTAGAGTGGACGATTCACTGTTTGTAATTTCTAAACGACCTGTACAACGGCCATTACAACTTGATTCCTCGAAGTTTGTCCATGGTGATAACTGGACATCTGTGTATACTCCATGATTGATACTCTGATGAGCTTCTTTTTGTGACCGAACCTGTTACGTGGTGCATCATTTGTTTTCCTCTCAGTCCTGTGCATTTCAGTGTAATCATGACTCCTCACTCTGTTTTTTACACATATTATATATAGGTGTTCGTTGATTGAGAGACTGCACGGTCGCGAAGCAACGCGCGTATATCTTGATTCAACTAGACCAATGTGTTCTGCCATCAAAGTATTTCGTCTTCTAGGTCCCTAACTCTCATCCGCTATCCCCAAGATAATTCCAATAAGTGTTTTACTGCTCTGGGGAGCTTTCTGAGTTTGCGGGGCGGTTGCTACATTCTCTAGTAATTCATTTTTACAGCGATCCCGACAGCAATGGCTACGAGCTATATTCACGAGCCGCCAGTACCTGTTCAATTAGAGGCATGTTTACTTCCAGGTCGAACCACACGAGCGTATTTGTGTAGGATCACCAGAAGTCATGTCACCACATGTGTAAATCCCTTCGTTAGTTTCTCTTTTAGGAATTAATTAGATTAAATTCAACAGATGTACTTACCATAATGTATAATCTTCATCGAAGGATGATGAAGTGGCTCGCCCTCGTTACTTTCCACCTTCGGGATGTATGCAGATATCCACTCGAGCATATCAGATTTCAGCCCAGGCCGTGCATGGTCTAGGGCAATTTCGGAGGGGCATAGGCTGGCTGTTAGGTATGGGTTCGGGGAAAAAGTGGAGATTTACCATCTGCGGCCGATTTGGCATTAGGTTTGGTATCGGCATATTAGTAAAAGAAGCAGGTGAATGGTAGGTAGAGAGGGGTGCTTATTGTATGGAACCCGTTTGATTGTTCGCTATTGAGCAGGTCCTGCGTGTTTGGCGCGGCGATTACGCCACGTTCTTCGATCTATTGAACAACGTCTTCGTTTAAATCGGACCGGTCTACATTAGAGGAGATGATAGAACGGGGCGAAGGCTGATCACTCGGGTAGAGGTTGCGTTAGAATAGGCAAGGGGCGTGTGCTTTCCGGATTTCCTAAGTGGAAAGCGCGCCTTTGTCGTTGAGGACGCTACCGAGGCGCGGTCGGCAATGGCATTAGTTCGGGCCGTAAAACGGACACCGAGCTTACGTGACCTACCAGTTATCGCTGAACAACGAAATGATCGACGCTTGCTGACCCCGCCGGACCGATCAGAGCAGGCACGTGGTACGTCACCGGACGTCATGAGAGTTAAACCGCTAGTAATCCACACTAGTAGTATAGCGACGAATCCAGCCCACCCACCCACCGTCCACCCAAACTCGCCCATATTCGCCTGTCGCTATGACTTTGTCACCCGATCTCAGCCACTTCCACCCCAACCGATGCCCGCTCCTCCTCTTATTTGTTCCCCTCACAAATTTGACCATCAACGAGATTTGTTGCACGAGTGTCTTTCGTAACACCCGTAAGTCAGCTATTCGTTCTCGAGAGAAAGGATGATATGGTACACAAGGATTCGGCATTCGGACTGGATAGTGTGCGAGGTGCTTAGGGACAATACCATGAGTCCACTTTCCCCTGCCGTTTCTTTATTCTATTTTCTGCCCTCCGTCCGTCTCGTGCGCTTGCAGTGGCGATGCTACAGTATAGGAACTCCGGAAATCAAATAGAGGAAGTCGGAGAGGAGGCGTTCAGCTAACCAGCTTCATTTCAGGCTGCAATGGGATACCTGCAAGTTATCGGGCTTCAAGCAGGGGAACTCTTGTATTTGGTGGTCTTGTCCAAGGATAATCTGAGGTCTTCCCCACCAGAGTCCATTTTTGCTTGGGTAGACGTGAGTTGATTCCCGAGCTAGGAATATGGGGGGTGCTCATTACCTGTCTCCCATTCTACGCTCGATCTATCAAATTCACATCGCTTGTCCTTGTAAAGTAGTTCCATCGTCAATCGACACTACAGGTTCATCCCGCTTCAATGACTCGCTTGGTACTCGACCGTGAGCGCAATCCCTTGCACAGGAAGAGCATTCCTTGGGTCCCGAGTAGGGTCGGCAGATGAATGATTGGCAGGCAGATGTGCGAGAAGTGGTCGGTTAGTGGTACGAGTTATTCTATTTGAAGCCTTTTATGGTCGGATCGCTGTCTTACTGCTCCATGGATAGGAGTTTTGTTACAGTCGTAAGTCGTCATCCGGCATGACACTAATTATCGACGCTAGGTTGGGAGAAAACGAGCGAGAAACAGGTGGAAACGCGAACGTGGTATATGACCTTTTGGGAGGAAGGTGGCAAGTCCTCTTCTCACTATTGTTTCGCTGCCCATCGTGTAACCTCAACGTCTCTTGTGCGCTCGAGCGGCGATAGCGTTGTCCAAGAGGTACATAGTACTAGGAGGAACTGGGAGGTTGAGGGGTACGGGATTACGAGAGGAATTAGTACAATTTTCGGTTGTGATGGGGTTTCACTGTCGATATTGTAGATTTACATGAAAAAAAGACTCGTTACTCGTCCCTTACTCTATGCTCTACAATACCCTGCCCCAGCCTATCCCGCTATCCTATTCGTATCGGCGAACACCGCATCCGCCTCCTTAAAGCCATTCACCGGGCCCTAACTTAAGTTGAGGGATATCCTTGCAAGAAGATTACCGCTTGGGCTTCGTAGTATTTAGGCAGAAGGGAGGTCAGACGGTGTATTTCGGACGCTAGCAAGACACGCTCGGGATTAACCAGTATGGGCCATAAAACGGACATAGAGCTTGTTAGACTTACCAGTGCAGTTGAACCCTGTGTTTCCACTGGGATGTCGTTCTATTGTTTTGGCTCGAGCGCCGTCTAACACTACCTTGCTCGGCGCGATCGTGGATGTCTTGTTAGTGAACCTGGAACGGCTTACCAATATTGAGTCGGCTATTTATCTTTGATCGAGGAATTGATTGATCTGCTTGAGTTGGCAAATCGGCAAACACATGGTCAAACACAACCACGGTCCAAGTGACGCGTTTCTCACGACGACGACGAATCTCATCTTTCTATCCGATTTATTTCGTCTAATCTTCTATGGCCGGCGAATCTGGATACAGCGGTTGGATATTACGGCAACGAATAGGTCCGGGATTGCTTCAGTTATCGGGTTGAAATTTGCTCTGAGGGTCAATTGTTCCTCGTACAAGTGCAGGCCGAGCCACTTCGACACACCCGCTACTGCGATGAGTCTTTCTCTTCGCCCTCCATGGTCTGCCCGGTGTTTGTCCCTAGTGAGTGTCCAGTTAGATATATTGCGGTGGTTGTTAACTATGCCGCAGCCACCACCGCTCGCGTTCGACGAACCTGGCTTCCTGACCAAACCTCGATCTTCATCTTCCGCCGTCTTGTTATTTCATGCCGACCGACACCTCTACATCCAAGCTCCACTCGCGCTCTCTCGTCGTAAATCTGTCACCGTCACTCTAGCTAGACACATTTGCTGAGCTGAGTTTAGATCCTACATTCTCCCTCAGATCGCTGGTGACCCGACATATTCACCACAAACGAGGCTATTAATTGTTTGTGCGACAGTAATTGCCGGCACGCACACCGAGGACTTACGAGTACGTTCGTTTTCCAGCGGCGCTTCATCGACGCATCACCTCGAATTTCTCACCCCCCCAATCCACTAACCGAGTGTAACAAACTCGTACTGACCCATGGTAGCCGGTCCAGTTAATCCACACAGATTTTACCAAAGCTCAGTGGCAGGAGCCAGAGGGATTGAAGATGCGGGGGTGTTGGCCTCTGCCTCGGCCCCAGAGACCACGGTCTTGATGGTCGCCTCCACCTTGCTGACCATATACGCCTTAAAAGTCTTGTGAGTTTCTACGCCTACATGGGTCTTTACCTTTCATCCCGCTTTCGCCGGTAGGTTATTCTTCGTGCTATCTCTGGCGTGGTTGTTAAACATATATTTCCAAAGTTATGAGGATCTAGGTGGCGCAAACCCAGGCTTTCACCATACTCCAAAGACGTGTGAGGGGATTTGACGGCGATCCCAGTCTCGGCCCCTGGCTGGTGCGGGATAGGAGTCAGGGCATTGATGGTGGGCGTAGCGACAGTAGTAGCCTAAGGTCGACCCACCCCCAACCTCCAAGCGACATCCCTCTTCTCAGAATAAACTCCCCTCTAGGCAGAGTTTTTTGACGCGTGAGGTCGGGAGCTCACGGCTGAATGGAACGTTTACGATCTTGGGAGAGTCGAGTTTGGCCCTCGGTGTAGTGCTTTCTGTGGGGGCGGGGATGGTAAGAATGGTGGAACCGTCGGATTTACTAGACGTTCTGCGTGGGTTGGAGGATTTGGCGTGACACGGTTTGGAGTAAGCGGACTCGTTCATGCAGATCGTCAGAAAGGTGAGATTCGTTAAAGTTTGCTTGATCTTTTGAGTGGATGATGACAGTGGAATATTAGGACGTTGTGATAGGGCACCCGGAGTCGCACCGGCGACGCCAGGCGCCGATTTATTTGTACGATATGAGCAGGCATCATCAGGCCTACCAGATATTACGAATGAGATTTTGAGGATGTGCCGGACGGTGGTTTCATACAGTGAGTATTTGGAGAGCTTGTGGGTTTCGAGGTAGCGCTGATTTTAAGAGCAGCGTAGTTGTGCGTTATGGTTATCAATGAAGGCAATAATTGAATGGCGCTCGAGAGCTTTCGAGTCGCGCGCTTGAATTCGAAGGGTAAGTCCAGATTCTCCGACTGCGTATTGACACACTCTAATTCCGGTTCAGTCTAGCAATTAAAAGAGATACCTACACCTAGTTCGCACTCTTCCGTCTCATCTCTTATTTCTTTACATTGAATACATAAGCTTTTATGAAGTCCAGAGAGGCTAGTTGGCATTGCCACTGCAATTCAAGCGTTCAAGATTCGAGGGAGATCTTGCGGGTTTCCAAGAACACCTCGCAGTTTTGAAGAAGTATAATATCAAGTGCCTCAAAGATGCATAGCGCTCATGTTCGTGAACGGACCTCTGCGTCGATCTACGGCAAAAAGCTGGTGGATTGGGTTGGCCCGTCCCGATCGGTACAATTGCAAATTCACGAACCAGCCTGTTGGAACTGTCCGGATTCGTCTCGTTTACGCCTCGTGGTTCCCTGCCGCCAGCGGTAAACTCCATATAAGCTCTGGCGAGCGCTCAAACCCTGGTACAATCTATCCGTATCCACCATCCTCTCTCACCGGCCTAAGTACAGATTACGCTGAACACTGCTCCGCATGTCTTCTCATAATCCGAGGGGACATCCATCGGGATTCCGACATCGGATCGAAAGTTAGTACTCAACCCCGATGCCGCGCTTTGTCCCCTTGACCCTGTTTGCTAGAAATCGAGCTCGAGCCTGGAACTTCCAAGTACGATATTAGTTTGAAGATCCTGGTTGACGGAAAGGCGGTTCATCGGCTACCATCTATCAAGCAGGGTGCATCGCTGATATGGGATACAGTACTAGCTTGGTATATTATCTCCCCATTTATTTTGTAATTTGCTCACAGATTGTGGTTTGCTCATCTCTAGCGACGTTCATTCTGGCTCTGAAGTGGAGATTAGAGTGTATGAGAAGCACTTTTTCAGCCTCGATCGAGTTGGAACGTTGAGATATAATATATCGACTGTTGCTGACCAAGTTGAGGCGAGGATAGGTGAGGCGTCTATTCATTGAGTTTCAATTCAGCGCAGCGTTCAACTTCCTCGACCAATTTAGAGTTCGACACCAAGCAATTTATGGCCATCATCTCGTTTCCCACCCCAGAAGCAGTGGGTAGATTCAATGCATGACGTAAAGTCGGGCTAACGAGTTTGATTTTAGGATAGGCAAGCACCCTCCAATGCTCTTGCCGAAGCTCAAGCGAAAGGGAAAAAGACAAGGCCATTGGAAAAGCTCGGATCGGCTCGAGATGCGTTCAAGATAATTCTTGATTTTGGGCAGGCATTGTCTGAGGTATGTATTATAGCTTGCGATACGTGTGGAGACCATAGCCAAATTGTTCTTCTCATAGCTCCACCCTGCTGCCAAAGTAGCGTTCGGCATGTGCAACGTAGCATGGCAGGTGAGGGAATTTCCTTTCGTTTTGGAAGGTTCATTGAATACCTCGTTCATTCGACACCAGACACTCGAAAAACAGGAGCAGTGCGACGCAGACGTTGAGAAGCTCGTATTGGGTTTGGCCAAGTTGCTTCCGCATACAGAACGTGTACAGAAAGCGGCAAAGCTACCTGAGCTCCAGGATGCTATCACAACCCTGACGAACCTAATCGAGGACGCGTCAAGGTTCGTGATTGACTACAAGTCAGACGGTGGACCAGGTGAGCACCGACCGACTCTTTATTAGATACTAGCCGACTCATATTATTTCGTAGTTCGAAGCTTGCGCACCGTCGTAGGATCAAAGACTCAGGACCAAGTAACAGATCTGCTGACCAAGTTTCGGAGCCTCGCCGAGGAGTTCGATCGGGGCTTAGCGGTTCAGACCTTTCAGACGGGGATCGAAGTACAAGGGACGGTGGTCGCAGTACACGAAGTGTTACTTACACAAGGTAAGTGATTTTCTCGTGTGGATGATCAATATCTTACGAGGCGACTATTTGATAGCTCAGCGTGAACTGCTTAAAGAGCTGAAACCAGTGGGCTCTGCCCGATACGACTCGTCCCGCGCCTGTCTTCCGGGGACGCGAACCAAAGTCATCAAAGACATCGTAGACTGGTCCCAACAGCGGGATCCGCCCGAAGGTCTACTCTGGGTACATGGTCATGCAGGGCTCGGAAAAAGCTCGATCGCAACATCCGTCTGCCAAGAGCTCCACAGCAAAAAGCTACTTGCGGCCGGGTTCTTCTGCAGGCGTGACAGCTCTGAACGCCGCAACCCTGAACAGGTTCTCACGACCATCGCTCATGGACTGACCTGTCTCCACTCAGGATACGCTAGATCTGTCGCGGAGGCAATCCAAAACGACCCACAACTGTGCACCTCCCCTATCCAGATGCAGTATGACGAGCTTGTCAAAGTTCCGTTGCAGACGTCGTCCCAGGTGGTTCCCCCCAGAAACCTCGTTATAATTGTCGATGCGCTAGATGAATGTGGAACGAAAGAAAGTCGCAGACAGCTCCTTGCGTTCCTCCATCAAATGTCCCGGCTCGTTTTTTGGATGAAGATCGTAGTCACCAGCCGGCCAGATCCCGATATTCGGGCTGTTTTTGACAGCGGAGCTACCTCTGGAGTCTCTGCACGAAACCTTTATGACTACGAAGCCTCAAATGACATCAAATCATTTATTCATCATCGAATGTGCGACAGTAACAAATCTAAATATCTTCCTCCGGATGCCACCGATTTGTTGACGGAACGGGCCGATGGGTTGTTCATCTGGGCTAGGACTGCGTGCGAGCTCGTGCTAGACAGTCACGATCCGATGTCGCACTTCGAACTAGTCATGGACCAAAACGATTGGGATCAGACCTCCAGTCCGCTCGATGTTCTATACACTACTGCGATCAAAGCCAGTCTGCGGACCGGGGGTGGGAAAGATGCGCAAGACGTTCGCAGATGCCTTGGAGCAATCATTGTCTGCTCTTCACGTACTCCTCTGTCGGTTACTACTCTAAGCGACCTGATGGGAGAACTCGTGAAAAGAAACGTGCTACAGTCTGTAGTGGACAATCTCGGGTCTGTGCTGTACACTGACCACGCGCAAGGCGGAGTCGTGCGCGTGTACCATCATTCGTTCACCGATTTCATGGCTTCCTCCGGTTGCCCAGAGGAGTTTCGGGTGGATGTGAAGCAGCAGAACACGGGCCTCGCCCGTCGCTGCCTGCGCACAATGCTAGACGGACTGAAGTTCAACATATGCGGGCTAGAAACATCTCATCTACGCAATAGTGAAGTTTCAAATCCGGATCTGAGTACGCGGGTCGATGTCGCAATCAGTTCCCACCTGCGCTATAGCTGCCTATACTGGACAGGTCATCTGACGAAATGCGATAAGGGAGAATCCAAAGATCTACTGCTTGAACTGTTGCTTGAACCGGCTGTGTTGTATTGGATTGAAGTACTCAGCATCTTGGGAAAAGTAGACGTGGCCATGTTTAGTGCGTTGGAGCTGTCGAAGTGGTGCCAGGTAAGCGAATCCTGCATCATTCATGAAGGCCCTTTGCTGAAATTGCTGTTCCGGTCAAGGAATCCGATGAAGTGTACGAATGTACAAGAGACCTCTATCGATTCGTGTTAGCATTTTATGACCCGATATCGGAAAGCACACCACACCTGTACATATCGGCGTTGGCGTTTTGCCCTACACGTACGACACTCACACAGCGACTACGATTGAGCTTCCAGAACACAATCGCAATCACGAGAGGCGCAGAAGAGAAATGGTCACCCTGGCTGCGATGCATATCACACCCTGAGCCTGTTTTGGCAATAGCAGTCTCGAGGGATGGCAAACGTATCGTCTCTGGCTCAAAAGACAACTCGGTGCGACTGTGGGATGCAGACACCGGCGCACCACTTGGTAACCCGCTGATTGGACATTCAGACGTGGTTTGGTCAGTTGGGCTTTCCCCTGATGGGCACCGCATTGTCTCTGGCTCGCAGGATGAGACGGTGCGAGTGTGGGACACAGACACGGGCAGCCCGATTAGCGAGCCCTGCGTCGGGCATTCAGGTCCGATCCTCTCAGTTGGGTTCTCCCACGATGGCCGCCACATCGTATCTGGCTCAGACGATAATACAGGGCGATTGTGGAATGCAGACACTGGCATCACCTTCGGCACTCTTATCGGACATTCAGGTGGTGTCAAGTCAGTTGCGTTCTCTCCCAACGGCCGATTCGTCGTGTCTGGTTCGGGGGACCAGACGGTAAGAGTATGGGACGCAGACACCGGTGCCGAACTCGGTAGCCCTCTGGTCGGTCATTCGGACTGGGTCAGGTCGGTGGGATTCTCCCCCGACAGTCGCTACATTGTCTCTGGCTCATATGATATGACGGTCCGAGTTTGGGACGCAGTCACAGGCGACCCACTTGGAGAGCCTTTAAGGGGGCATTCGGGCAAGGTCTATTCGGTTAGTTTCTCTTCCGATAGTCGCCAAATCGTCTCTGGCTCGAATGACCAGACGATGCGAGTGTGGGACGTAGACACAGGAGCTCCAGTCGGCAACCCTCTCATCGGACATTCAGACATTGTCAGGTCAGCCGTGTTCACTCCCGACGATCATTTTATCGTGTCTTGCTCGGAGGACAAGACAGTGCGGGTGTGGGATGTAGACACAAGCCGCCCACCTGCCGACCCCCAAGTCGGACATTCTGGCTCGGTCTGGTCGGTCGCTTTCTCTCCCAATGGTCGATTCATCGTATCTGGCTCGGACGACCAGACGGTGCGGGTGTGGAATGCAGATACTGGTACCGCATTCGGCAACCCCCTGGTCGGGCATTCAGGTAGGGTCAACTCGGTTGGGTTCTCCCCTGACAGTCGCCGCATTGTCTCCGGCTCGTATGACAAGACGGTGCGAATGTGGGATGCAGACACGGGCAGCCCGCTTGGTGACCCGCTGGTTGGACATTCAGACAGTGTCCTTTCGGTTGGGTTCTCTCCCAACAGTCGCCGCATTGTCTCTGCCTCGTCAGATACTACGGTGCGAGTGTGGGACGTTGACACAGGTGCCGCACTCGGTAGCCCTCTGGTCGGACATTCAAGCTGGGTCTACTCGGTCGGTTTCTCTCCCGACAGTCGCCGCGTCGCCTCTGGTTCGGATGACATGACGGTGCGATTGTGGGACGCAGAAACAGGTGCCGCACTCGGCGACCCTCTGGTCGGGCATTCAGGCAGTGTCCTCTCAGTCGGTTTCTCTCCCGACGGTCGTTTCATCGTCTCTGGCTCGTTAGACAAGACGGTGCGAGTGTGGGATGCAGATACCGGCGCCGCATTTGGCATCCCTCTGGTCGGACATTCAGACTGGGTCTGGTCAGTTGGGTTCTCTCCCGACAGTCGCCGCATCATCTCTGGCTCCTATGACATGACGGTGCGAATGTGGGATGTAGACACAGGTACTGCACTTGGCAGCCCTCTGACCGGACATACAGCTTCGGTCGTGTCGGTTGGGTTCTCTCCCGATGGTCGGCGCATCGTCTCTGGCTCGTTCGACAAGACGATCCGGGTGTGGGACTCGGAATCACCACCACCCTCCAGTCGACCACACGACATCCTATGCTCCTCCGACAGCAACGGCTGGGTGCGGGACGAGAGTACGAACGGACTTCTGTTTTGGCTGCCGCAAGAGTATCGCCGGAGTATCGTTGACGATTCCCTGTTTGATATTTCCCAAGATCCTATACCTCGACGATTAGGAGTTGATCCCTCGAAGTTTGTGCATGGAGATAACTGGACATCTGTACATACTCCGTGATTGATACTCCGTATGAGCTTCTTTTTGTGACCAAACCTGTTGTGTAGCGTATTATTTATTTTCCTCCCGCTCCTATTCGTTTCAGTCTAATCAAGACCCCTCGCTCTGGTTCTTTATTGACACATATACGGGTTTGTTGATCGAGATACTTTGAAGTTATGTAAGGTCGAAAGAAAAAGCGCATATATCTTAATCCAACTAGATCAGTTTATTCCTTCACCCAAGGGTTTTGTCTTCCTGGGTCCCTATCTCCCAAGCGCTATATTCGGGATCATTTCAATCAGTATTTGACTGCTCGAAAGAACCTTTTGAGCTTGCGGGCCGGTTTCGATACTTCTAGTAATTTGTATATACAGCGATTTCATCAGCGATGGTTACGAGCTGGATCAAAGGGTCGCAACTACCTGTTTGTCAATCTCCGGTCAGGACGCATATGGGGAGCCACAGAGTCTCATTTGGGTACGAGCTTGACCTTCAATTCCCATCGGCTGTACATTTACGACGCTCATTCGAACACGGACTTTGGGTACTACTATGTTCATGGTTAAATCTCATTGCTGCGCCTCGTCCTCCTACGGTATAGGCTCGCCCGTCCGGTCTCTCGATTCACATAGTTTGAACGCGTCTTCTCTATCAAATGAACTGGGGACTGTTCCGCCTCGCCTTTTCACTGGCGAAAGAGGAAGGACCAACTCGATACCACGAAGGTTGAGATATCTTGGCGTGAAGGAACAGACCAATTTCACATATCTAGGGTGGACTAGATTTATCGTTAGACTACGAGAGAAATGGGAACTGTACAGTCGGGTATATGCGCTGTCGATATGCTTAGATCAGGGCTACATGGGACAGTACTTGATGCACAAGCTCAGTCACTCCCGGGGCTCGTTGACTCGTCCTCCCCCACGAGATGCACCGTATCGCCTCAATAGAACCTCTAGCATTTTTGAGCAGAACCCAATTTATATCAAGCCACTGACACAAGATACGATAGATTGGCCTCAATACCGCCTCAGCAACCTGAACAACCAGGTGTTGTTGGCAGACTACGCTGGATGTTGAGCTATGTGATCCATAAAGCGACGAGACGTCATGGTAGTTGCATTTACTGGGATCCTTGTCTTGTCAATTACGATTCTTCAGATATAGAGTGCTTGCCGTTCTGGTGAGTGCTATAACTGTCGAACACCGCAGAAGACTAAATACAGGCGGATAGTACCTTCGGGGAGGATCGCTGGTTGAGGTGGAATCAGGGCGGTCGGGTAGGAGACGCGGAAGACAGCGCCAGCTCCTGACATCGTAAGACATGACATCGTGATTCGTGACGGATTGGTTGAATGCCCAATCCGCCCCATTTCTCCCAGCTCGAACGATCAGGCGGCTAACAAATAATCAAATTCAGAAACGGGCTATCTACGTAGATTCTCGTATAGCTTGCTGAAGTGATTAATGGGTTCCCCGCTCCGTGTCGGATACTTGGCCTCGCGAATCATACATATTTCAATTAGCTGGTAGTATTCTCTGCTTGGCGAACCTAGACAGCTCGGAGTTGCGCAGTTTATTTATCACTGATCGACGGAACGATCGACGCTTGGCGATCTCACGAGCCGAGCCAATCGGCAGGCACGTGGTACGTCACAGGACGTCATTAGAGCTAAACCGCCGGTAATCCACGCTAACAATAGTAAGGCGACGAGCCCAGCCCGTCCACGCACTGTCCACCCGAACCTCACCCATGCTCTGTGCCCACCCAATCCCATCAACTCCCATCCAGCTACATCATCCTAACCAACGTTCATTCACCTCGCGCTCCCTGCTCACATATATAGCCCCACCTGCCATCCCCACTAGGCATATCGGCAAACACAAGACAAACAGGACCACATTCAAGTGACACGTTCGTCCCGGTGACGACGAACTTCACCTTTCCATCTTATTTCTTGTGTCAACCCTCCTGTCCCAGGCGGATCTGGCTATAGCGGAGAGATCTTACAGCAACGACTAGGTCTGGGATTGCTACGATTATTAGATTGCAATTCGCTCTGAGGGTTGATTACTCTTCCTACGCGCGCAGACCAAGTCACCGCGATACAACTGCTACTGCGGTAAATCCCCTTCTTCGCGCTCTATGGTCTGCGAAACGTTCTTTCATGGTGAGTGCCTGGTTAGGTACGTTTTCATGGCTGCTAACTATGCTGCAGCCAACACTTTTCGCGTTCGACAAACTTGGTTTCCGGACCTCACCTCGACCATCCTCCTCCTCCGTTAGTTATTTCACTCCGACCGACATCTCTACATCCGAGTTCCACTCGCGCCCTCTCATTGTAAGTATGTAACCGTAACTTTATCGACATTCATTTGTCGAGCTAAGTTTAGATCCTACATCGTCCCTCTAATCGCTGGGGACCCGATATCTTCACCATTGTCGATGCTGTCAATTGTTTACGCGACGTATACCTACCGCCATCCGCACCGAGGACGTACGCGTATGCTCGTTTTCCATCCTCGCCTCTTCGACACATCAACTCAGATTTCGCACCTCCGTCCCCGATCTAATCAGGGTATAACCAACTGGTAGAGACCCGTGGTAGCCGCTTCACCCAATCTACACGAATATTACCGAAGCGTGCGCGCAGGAGCTAGAGGAGTTGAATATGCGGGGGAGTTGGCCGCTGCCTCGAGCCCTGGGACAATGGTCTCGATAGCTGCCTCTACCTTACCGAACATAACCGAGTCAACGGTCACATGAGTTCTGCGCCTACGTCGACCTCTACCCTCTCTCGCCTTCGTCGGTAAACTATTCTTCATTCTTCCTCGAGCGTGGCCACTAATCATATAATCCCGATGCTATGAGTATCTATGTGGCGCAGACCTAGGCTGTTCTATATAGCCTCTTCGGCCCAGTCCAACCTCTGAGCGGCCTTCCTCCCCGTCTCAGAACAGAGGCCCTTCCGCACGGAGTTCGTTCGCGCGTGATTACAGGAACTCACGGTTGGATCATATTATCCGCACGAGAACTTGTGCCTGGGTGGAACGTTTACGATCTTGGGAGGATCGAGTTTGGGTCTAAGTGTGGTGCTTGCCGTGGGGAGAGCATGAAGAGAATGGTGGATCCGTTGGACGTCCTGATCTGCATGTGTTGGAAGATTTAGTGTGACCGGGGTTGGAGGAAGTAGATTCATTCGTGCAAATCGTTATAAAGGTGAGATTCCTTCAAGTTTGCTCAAGTCTTTGAGTGGATGATGACGGTGGAGTATTTGGACGTTGTGATAGGTCACCCAGAGTCACACCGGCTCCGTGAGGCGTTGAGTTATTTGTACGATATGACCGGGCATCACCCGGCCGACCGGACATCACGAATGAGATTCCGAGGATGAGTTGGACGGCGATCACACGGGAAGCTGCCAAAATGCCAACACCCGGCTCGATTCGACTCCTCCCCTTGGTGTATCGGTATGTTTCTACTCTATTCGATTTGTATCAATCTTAAGTTCAATTGCTAATATGTATTCATGGTGCTTTGCGGATCCATAAAGGGTATCGATCAGCGTAGCTTAAACTTCAAGAGGACATTCCTTACTTCCCTACCGCTCATACCCAACGCTTGACGTCGAGACTCGCATCCGCCCCTGGCCCATTGGTCTATCAGACCCGGAGGCAATGTAATATGTGGGGACGCGGGTCGAACGGGCGTCTTGGTACACCAGGTGGGTACCCCGGTATGCCTACGCAGTACAAGTTCCCTGGTACGTGTGTGAGGATGTGAGGGGGAGATCGACAATTAGGAGTATTCGGTGCGTTTAAGATTCCTATCCGCTGCTCCGTTATAATGCCGTCACTTTTGCCTCTTTTATTCGTTCCTTTATTCATTCTTCCATTCGCTAAATTCATTCCACGGATAAGACCTTCGCAGGGACCGTGAGTCGCCTATTCGTCATGATCCTCCTCTCTGACGGCAGGTTGGGAGAAAGATGCTATCGCACATGAAGGCTTGGTATTACGGTCATTAGAATGCGGAAAGTGGTGTGTCGTGCACTCAGGGAGGATATCGTGAGTCTCTCTCTCCCTCTCGTTTCACTTTTCTTCTTAAGCTTTTCGTTTATCTTTTTCCCTTTGATTTGTGGCGATGCGATGTGGGAGCAACAGGAAACGGAACGAGGAGCGGGGAGATGGGGGCTTGAAGAGCGGAGGTAACGAGTGTAATTAAGGCAGCGATGGACCCTGGCTTTCGGGGAACGTGCAATTACTCTGACGAGGTGAACTTGTTTTTAAGGCTGGGACATACGGAAACACATTATTTGTTTCGTATTATCCGCTTAACAACACTCCGGTCTGTCGATAGTCTCCCCAATTCATGTTGAAAAAACCAGCGCTCGTGTTACTAGTGTGATTTCTCAGAACTTGTCGATCCCATGCCCCCATGCGCGACATTTACCTTGTTCGCCATCTCACAGAATTGATCAAGTCGGAGCCTACCTACTCAAAATGTTACCGCCCTCACCGATGAATAAAAAGCGGCTTCAAGAACGTGTTGCCCTCGCTTCTAGTACTTTCGAGACTTCCCCTCCCGGTAACGTCTGTGGATGAATATAAAACTTAAAACGTCCCGGCGTATCAGAGCTTCGGGAAGACTGGGAATATTACAGAAGCCACTCAGGTCAGACTAAGGGCTAGATATTTGGAATGGATTTGAGGGAGGAGAAAAGATAGATTATTCGTAAGGGACCAATAATGTTCTCGGTCTGTTACTGGTAGACGCAGATAGATATGGTGAATAGAAGGTTTTGCTGACCCGTTGAATAGTGTCTCTCTCAAAACCTGTCCAGTCCACACCAAAAAATAGCGGTTCAGCGAAAGTGATGGTAGATCATTCGGATTGGGGTCAACCTAGAATGGGCGGATGGGCTATGCCTCATACATCTCACGTCTGTGAGGACGCGGCCAAGGTACAGTTAGGACCAATAGCCGGAATAGGAATGAGAACCGGTGCAACTTACTAAGTTAGATGAGACGCCGCCTTCTAGATGAGACGACGGGCCGATCTGCGATGGTTTGCTTGGACTCGAGCACCGTCTAACACAGTCTTGCACGACGTGATCATGAGAGTCTTGCTTGGCGAACCTTAAACGGCTGCCTAAAATAGGCTCAGCTAATAATATTTGATCGATGAATTGATCGACCCTTGCTGATCACCGTTGCAAATAGGTCCACTACCGAACTGACGCGTCCCCCGGTGATCGAAATCGTTCCATCTGACCACAACCAACACTCGTTGGTGCCGCCTCTATCGTGGATATAATTAGATTAACTTGGCTCTTGGCGACTTCTCACTCTTGTTCGCCCTCCATGGTCTGCGCGACGTCCGTCTATGGTGAGTGTCTAATTGGATCTATTGTGATGTTTGCTTAAGGTATTGTAGCCGACACCACCCGCGTTCGATGAGCCCGACGTGTGAGTCCCTCTGCCCCGCCGCTTCGGGATCCCACCCTGATCTCCACTCTCCTCATCTAGATACTATACCTCAACTGATGCCTCTGAGTCCGAGTTTAACTCACGCCCATTAGTCGTGCGTATACCACCACACCTTTATCTCGATAAATTTGCTGAGCGGAGTTTAGATTCCACCTCCTCCCTATGATCACGTATGGCGCGACAACTTCACCGCCAACGAAGCCGCTAGCCGTCTACACGAATCACTCTCAAAGACGCGCACCGAGGACGTACGCGTAAGCTCTTTCCATCCTCGCGTCATCGGCACATCACCTCTAATTTCTCACCCCCTTTCCCGATCCGGTAATAGTCCATAACTAAATTCTACCCGCCCGCGGTGGCAGCACGACTTAACCTTCACGAGCATCAACAGAACGTGGGGGCAGCTACGGGTGGAGTAGGGGGTGTGGGAGTATGGCCGTTGCCCTCCGCCCCGGGGACGACGGTGTCGATGGCTGCTTCGACGGTTCCGACTACACCCGCATTAACGGCTGCAAGCGTATCAACACCTAGCTCGGTTTTTACTTCGCTACCAGCTTTCACTGGTGTGTTTCTCGGTTTCGTTCCGCGACACGGTTGCTAACACATTATTACGGTGCTATGGTGATCTAGGTGGCGCAGACCCAGACTTTCCCCATGCAGCCCTATCCTCGGCCCACTCCAACCTCCGATCCGCCTTCCTCCTCTTCTCCGAACAGTTCCCATCTCGCGCCGAGTACTTTGGCGCACGAGGTCGAGAACTCACCTATACTACTCATACTCCCGATAGGAGATATGACTCGAGGGAGCGTGGGTCGTCCGGAGGGTACCCTGGTACACCGAACGGATACCCTGGTACGCCTGGGGGGTATCACACGCCAAGCACACCAAGTGCATATGGGTACGAGGATGCGAAAGGAGGGGGAGGGTATAGCTATGGATATGCTAAGCCGGGGGACTTTACGAGGCCTAGTGCCATACATCGGGACTCGAATATGTCTAGTACGTCTCTTCCCGTTCCTTTTATTTTTTCATTTTCGTTATTGTTTTATTCGCTCATTCTTCGGATTTTTCGCTATATTCAATATCTCACTAACTATGACGTATATTCTACAGATAAGAGTTTCGTCACGGCGGCGAGTCAACCAGCGGATATCATGCTCGTTATGAACGGAGGAGCAGGGGAAGAGGAGGCGATGTTGAACGAGGATTCTTTATTATGTTTGGTGGAGGATGTGGATGGGGCTTGTGATGCGCTCGGGGAGAACGCTGTGAGTTTCTCTTTTCCGATCACCTTTCCTTCCTCTCTTTCCCCGTCTCTCCCCGTCGCGCGCTTGGAGTGGCGGTGCTCAAGGAGGACTCGATAGTCGACCGGGAGAGGATCCCGAAAGGAGAAACTTGGGGAATAGCAGAACTGACGATTTTGGTAATCGTGCCGCAATAGGATATTTGCAAGCTGTTAAGACTTCAAGTGAAGGAACTCTTGAAATTTTTGATCTCGTCCGAGGAACTTGTATGGCCTCCGCCGCCGGGGAGTGTGCATTCGCTTGGGGAGGGGTGAGTGGATTTTCTGGTCAATCACGTGACAGGAACTTATTTACTTATATTTTTACTTCAATCGATCGTCTCCTCAACGATCTGTCCATCTACCTTCACTAGCGTGATTCGCTCGATCCTTGTTGAGTTGTGTAATATCCCGCGCGGGGAGAGCGCTACCCTGGTTTCGGAATATGTCAGGCAGATGAGCAATCGGATGATCGAGTTTGCGAAGAGTCAACAGTTTGAGGTGCGTGTTAATTTCTTTCCGGCATTTTATCATATGCCTCGTCTACCTTAGTCTGGTATCAATTATATGGTATCTTATAGATCTACAACGGTGTATCGCCCTTGCCGACAGATTATGTTCCACCTCAAGAACTCGCTCCCCCTCCTATGCCTGCGCCTGCGCCCGCACCTGCTCCACCCCCTATCCCGGCGATGTACGCTAATGCGTATGTGAATCCGAATGCATCGGCATATCAGAGTTCGGAGAAAGGCGGGTATACTAGTTCGGACAAGGGCGGATATACGAGCCCTGACCGAGCGTATCCGAGCTCAGATAAGGGTGGACGCGTGACACCCGCGTCGAGCACAGCGGGACCATATGTGAACCCTAGTCGGTTGACGGATACGACTGGGTCGCATTCGCCGTATGCGAACTCGAGTCCGGGAGGAACATATACGACATTAGGAGGATCAAGCGCAAACTTGGGTGTGGTGCCTTCTGCGGGGATGGGGTTGGTGAGGAGGGTGGATCCGCTAGATGTGCTGGATGACCCGCGCGGGTTAGAGGATCTGGCTAATCAAGGGTTCGAGGAGGTTGATTCGTTCATGCAGCTCCTTAGACAGGTGAGCCATTAAAGTTAGCTTAATCTTTGGGTGGATGCTGACGGTGGAGTATTAGGACGTCGCGACCGGGCATCCGGAGGCGCAGCGGTTGCGCGAGGCGTTGATTTATCTGTATGATATGACGGGGCATTACCCTGCTGAACGGGATATCACGAACGAGATCTCGAGGATGAGTCGGACAGCGATCGCACAGGATGCGGTTAGCTTCACGCAGTGAGTCGTAAAGATTACCTTCTTACGAATGGAGCGGTATTGACTTTGAGGGATATAGTCACGCATTATGGCTGTCAACAAAACCTGTAACTGTGCGGTGCTTGAGAGCTGTCGAGTCGCCTACTCGAATTCGCAGAGTGAGTCCAAATCCTCCGAGCGTATCGATCTACACTGACTTACATTTAATTTAGCGACTGAAAAAGGATATCGACACCTGGCGCACACTCTTCCATCCAAATATCCATCCCTTCTGTAGCGTCGTCCTCCCCCGACACGGTGCCTTTGGTCTTGTGATGCCGCTCGTCCAGCGTGGGCCGGTCGTCCAGTACCTGCTAGCAAATCCCGGAGCGGATCGGTCGAGATTTGTAATGGAGGCTGCTGAGGGGCTGAGGTATTTACATGAGGAGGCGAAACGTAAGTGTCCATAAGCCGCTGGCGAGCGAGATTGAGGCTGATAATGCGATTCCTGCAGTGGTACATGGTGATTTCAGGGGCGTCAACCTGTTAGTTTCCGACGATGAGAGGATTCTGGGTGAGTGAGTTTCGGACTCTAAGTTAAAGATCCACTTATTGTTATGGTAGTTACTGGCTACGGCGTGATGACTGCGATCGAGAGGAACCAGGAACTCGGCTTCCCGCAGTGGGGTCTTCAATGGGGAGACGCGCGCTGGATGGCTCCTGGTAGGTTATCCGACATGAATTTCCGGATCTGGTCGCTGACTTAAACCTATAGAGTTACATCATGTCCTAAATCCGGCGACTAAGTTCCCTGGCACGAGGACATTGCAGAGTTACATCTACGCGTTTGGCTGTACCGCGCTCGAGGTTCGTTTGCCTCTAATGTTACTATGTTGTGTTTTATCTGACTTGATTGGTTAGGTCTGGAGCGGGATTGCGCCGTTCGCGGGACACCCTGACTCGAGCGTCGTCTTGGAGGTAGCGACCAAGGGCAAGCATCCCCCACGTCAACCGTTGCTCCAGATCAGTAAATCACGCGCGGAGCATGTCTGGGCCCTACTCCAAGCCTGCTGGAATGCAAGCCCGGGGTCGAGACCCTCAATCCGGGTGATTGCCGAGAACCTACACAACCTGCTCGCGTGAGCTGGACTCGCAGGCTCGTTGTTCAATGAATAGTAATTTAGATGTTGTACGTGAAGTGTTTTGATCTAATGATGGGCGAGGGGATCCATGTGTATGTGCATGTTCTATGCCGGAAATAGTTTGTTGTTCATTTATACTTTGCCGCTGTGCGCTGTATCGACTGGTTATTTTCTATGTTTCATTCTTTTCATTTGTCTATGTATGGGGAATACCACATGTGTATGAACATCGAGGGTCTATGTGTTGAGATATCTATCAAATGAACCAACGGGACAAACGAGCCGGATAAGATTAGGAACGTTTACTTATTGTACGGTCACGTGTAAGTGTCCCACATAGGCAGTCTTTGCGTGTAGACCACGGGTATCTATAGAGCTGCGATGCAAGGAGGGAAGTGAAAGATCAACTCATCTCGTTTGACAGTAGATTATGACTATGACACACCTAGTCACTCGTAGGATAGAGCGATCGAATCTAGCCAGACTATCTACAAGAGTCTCGCGGGCTCGGTGAGATACCAAGTTCGGAAAGTTAAAGGCCGCCTCAGTGCGAGCGGATCCGTCAGACGATCGAGATCCGGGTGCTCATATATTTCTTTAAGAGCTGTTTAGTTGGATTAAGATTTGGCGGATGAGCGTACATAATCTAGCCGTACGTGTTTCCATCAAGTATTGCTTTCAGGAGAACGAGGTGCCTAATTTGAGTGCTCTTCGACGTCGCAATGCGTTGGGCTTGGGAATCATGTCGTCGGTACGTTTGCAAGGCGCAAGGACAATGTATTCTAATGGGCGAAGTATAATTCGGAAGTCGGGCATCATGTTCGATGCATACATGCGTGACGCTACAAAGAATCAACGAAAATAATCTGTGCATTCGATTTGTCCTAGGACTGAGGTACGATACAGAAGGTCATGCAGTAGAACCGTTTTCTAAATTATTTTGACATGTTAGCATGCCATGGGGCGGGTGCTTATAACTAAACTATCCATAAACATTATTGGCTGATGCGATCTAGTCGAGAGTGGTTGAAACAATACGAAGGAAATAGTCGACTAGTGACACAGGTACCGCATTTAGCAACTCTTTGGTTAGGTACACAAATCAGGTCTTTTCGGTCGGGTTCTCTCCCGATGGCCAGCGTATCGTCCCAGCATCAGCAAAACGGTTTTTTTTCCGTGAGCGCTCATGAGAACCCCGGGTTCTCGTTCTCGCTCGCTAACGTCTAGAGCACTCGCGAGCGCATGACCACGTGCTCGTGTGACCTTCATGAGATGTTCTACTGGTGCTCATACAGCCTAGGGAGCAGACATACTAAGGCTCGCGAGCACTCAAGAAAGAGTATACATGCGGTCATAAGTGCCCGGGAGAGTCCTTATATGTACTCGCGAGAAGTAGGTTGGACGCTCGTAAGGGGTTGGTCACGCGCTCGTGGGTGCTCGTGAGCGCTCGTGAGCACCCAAGCATCAAACTAACAAAAATTAAATGTAAGGTCAAAAACGAGATGTATTAAATGGAACTTGGGAATAACACATGAACGGAACTGATAACAAGCTGGGAGTACATGCACGCAGATAAATGATAAATCGGCCAGTCCACAGCTAAGACGCAGCGCACAAGATTGTCCGGACAAGTCTGCCGCACCGCGAAGAAAGCGCGCGAGTGAGAACGAATGCGAGAGGGACCGATCGCTTTACGCTCGGTACAGCGTCGGCAAAAGGTTCACTCCGCTCGACCGGCGCAAAGATCTTCGCCGTGGCCAAAGCTAGGTCAGCGGGCGGCAATGTTCGACATGTCGATGGTGCGGAAGATGTCGAATTGGAGTGCGAGGGGAAGGGAGGCTTCGAAACCGAGGAAGGGTAGGGGTTGGCGTTGAAGTCCGCACTGGGCATCCTGGGCGGCAGCTACGCGAGCGGTAGGAGTGGCAGCAGCAGCAGGGATGGCCGACGCGGTACCGTACCGCTTTCCGACAAGGTCCTCGAAGTCGCGCCCAGGTCCTTGGGCTCCACGTTGAGTATCCGCTCGAGGTACCCACACATCTCGCGGGGAGTGAACCTTCCTCGTCCGACGATGCGCGACTCGTTCCAGTAAGTGTCATCGCGGGATGCCTTCGAGGCAATCGTGGGTGCGGAGATGCAGAGGCAGCGGTCAGAGGAGCTACGGTCCACCGGGATCCGATTCTATGAGCGCGAGAGGAGGCAGAGCGAGCAAGATATGGCTGAGAAGTGGAGGCGTGTTCGATGGGGAACAACGCTAGGTTCATATAGGTGTCGTTACAGATCAAAGGCGAGGCGAGGGAATCTGGAAGCCGGAAATATAACCGAGGCGCGTTAGATGGAGACCATAGGTAACAGGCGCAGGCCGACATAACCTTAGCACATACGTGATTAGTGGGTACAGTTTATCATCAAGATACGCGCTATACGTACCGCAAGGCCAAGAATCAGCTTCGGCCTAACGCTGAGCCTTGATGCGTCGCCAGTGCTCGACAAGTAAAAAAAGATAATAATTGTAGTAGGGGTTCAGGAAATGCCGTGGCGCGACGTCCAGTAGATCGAGGCCCCGGCGCAGTGTGACCTTCTCCTCGTCGATTGAGTGCAGTTGAGGGGCGATGTGGCACGCGAGAGCAAACTCGGTTATCGGCACCACGACAGAACGCCGAGTCTCGTTTGAACGTTTGTCGAGCGCTATTGACGGTAGGCGGTGGGATGGCGATACGGTTGGGATAAAACGAGTGAATAATTGAACGTAAACAAATATCATGGGATAGGTGGCTTGCAAGTGTGCCGGTAGTGCAAATATGGCACGAACGCGTCCAGCCCGGTAGCCTTGGGGTTACATTAGCTATGGCACCAAGGAGGTAGTGGTAATAGAAGAAGAGAGACGCACGTTGTAGTCCGAACTCGTCAGGTGAGTCTAGGAAAAGCGCAGTGTCAAATTTCGCTGCGCTCTGCTTCTCTGCGGGCCGGGCACGGATAAGATCGCGTCGGGGGGGACTCCCCCGGCGCGAAGGGGAGCGGGTGATGGCGAAGAGAAAATCGGTGCCAAACAGGGAAAGAGTGGTGGTGGGAGATGATTCGGGTGTCGGCGGGGGTATTGTACCATGAGGCGAGCGCGTTCATCAGGGAAATTTCGCACTCCTTACATTGGTCGAGACGCGTGATATTGCTTACATCAGACCTAATTAGCCCAAACAACACACGAAGGGCCTGATAAGCATCCTCAGATGGGCATGTAAACGTTAAGGTCATAAAGCTGTAATCCAGACCTCCATCTTACTATAGCAAATTTTCATTTCTGTAAGAATGACG
>JANWGL010004302.1:0-18076 GCA_025200755.1 Ceratobasidium sp. C01 | reverse complement strand
CAGAAAATCTCTAATAAATACTATATTGTAGCCAAGACATTGGGCTATGTGATGGTATAATTGATGAAGTACCCATATAGACGACGAATCTTACACTGAGCAATCTTCTCAAAATAGGTAACATCTCCACAACTGATAGTAGGGAAGCAAGGCCTCCTAAAACAACGGTGGCTTACAAGGCCCTAGTCGCTGCTCAAAACTTGTATGCCTAGGTCTGATTAAAAAACGTAGTCATTCTAAGAGGAAATTGTAGGTTCTTGTAGCACATTAAATCTACGTATGACACATAAAGTTAAGTACCACAATCTACCACGCACCTCACCACGGAACCCCATACCATACAGTTCATTTGAAATTCTAACCGAACCAAACCGCACCACGCTCCAACCACAGGGTTTACCACGTAGCCTATCGGTGTTACCATGTTGGTCCCTAAATGGCTGTGGCGATTTGCAAAATCCGCACGTGAACGAGTGGCTTGTGTTTGCAGGTCACGACCACTCTCCCTCATGCTTAGCCTCGGAAATATTCAGAAAATATGAAATCCTTTGAAGAGAGCCAAACCGAAAATGGGACTACTTCCACCCAACAAGAAAGGCGGCCCAGTGTATCTATCCTGTAAGTCCTGACTTTCAATATCCTTTGATATGGAAACTAACTTAGTTTTAGCGTGTTGGGATACTCTGGGTCCGGCAAAACTACTGTAGGTTCACTTCTCTCCTTTCGCTGTTTCCATGAACGAATAAACGATTGTTTATAGTTTATCGATACAGTTTGCCCTAAACATGATCACAACGGGGACTCAGCGAACCGAACTACCCTTAACATTACCCGCAGTCACGTTACGATATATAAACAATCCTACGAGCTGATCGATACGCCTGGATTCGATAACCTGGAGTTGAGCAACTATGAAGTTTTTGCTAGGATCGCGGATTATCTGTTGCACGAGTTAGTCCAAGTAAACTTCGATGAATAGAACAAGGACGTTGACGTTCTTATATAGATCGAGAATCCAGCATGGCCTGACAGGCGTTGTGTACGTCCATCGTGCAGGCGATTCCCTTCAAAGCAGAGCGTTAGTGCAAACTATGCGAGTCCTATTGGATGTTTTTCTTGGGCGAGCCTGGTTTCCGCGACTCAAGATTTTGGTAGTACCAAACGCTACTGGGAAGGGATTCCCGGCGTCATTTTCCTCGGCAATGTCGCATCGAAACTCTCCTTTTGCTGAAGCAATCGCTAGGGGAGCCGAGATCGTTATCTCCAATTTCGATCAAGTCGACTTCGAAAACGTCCTGATGTCTTATAGCTCCAAAGGACGTGGTTTTCTCCCCATTCAGGTCGACTGCCTCAAGGACCCACATATCCAGTTTGGCACTCGAATCGACGATGGCCTAGGCTATACAGAAAACGAATCTATACAGCTACGCATTGACGACCAGATTAAACAATTACAGCATGCTCACCAAGCCGAGCTGAGCACTCTCCGATCAGCCCTTCAGGAGTCCGAGGAAATGACGTTAAAATATTCTAAACACTTGAAATTGGCCGAATCGGAGCTCATGGGCCAACGCGATAAAGAGAACGCGCTTCGCCAGAGGTTTCAGCAGACCCAGGCCGAATACGCTTCTCTGCGATCACAGCTCCAACTACAGGAGAACGTGGAGCAAACCGAGGTTGTCCAAACGCTCAAGGAGTTAAACCGAGCGATTGATGATCTCGGTCGGTCAGTCTCCGAATTTCTTGTGGACAATTACGTGCGAACCCGCATCAATAAAGACGCAGCCAAGGTTACGGCGCTGGGGGCTCGAGATTTGCCCAACCTCAAAAAACTGCTCGCCCATGTTGACGGAGGCTCATCTTTGATTGCAACACGATCCGGGATTGGAATGCGAATAGAGGACTTTTTTGATTATGCCATCCGTGCCTTACTGTGCAGACAGCTCTTCAGGTGGATTTTCGAACCGTTCCACCCTGCGGCCAAGCGAGATCTTAGTGATGCTGTAGCGGACATGTATAAAGACATACGCCTTAAAGGTGATTCTTAGCCTCATTTTAAACTCAATTACTAAATAACTAAACGATTTATCTTTCTAGAATCACAAGCCACAGCTGCCAAGTGGCGAGAGAACTCTTTTAAGACCATTGTGGCCAACGGTTCGGATAGATCAGCTCGATTCATTACTGCAGCGACGGAGAGGATCACACGCAATACTTTCACCTATTTAATATCGTTTTACTTTGGAGAGGGGCCTGAGATTAGGTTGAAAACGGAACACTACGACAGCCTGGAACGATTGATTCGCACGGCATGGGACTGGAACTCTACTCTCAAGACGGATATACTTGTGTTAGGTGACTTCGAGCCGACCTACTATGGTTTTGGGTCGTCTTTCAACCCTCAACTTATGACCGAGTTCGAAGCAAAGTCCGGGGGACCAGAGCCGAAATCTATGTTAGCTACGATAGCTTTGGGGCTGAATTCTTCGCGTGCCGTAGGTGGCGGTCATCCTCCTGAGGTGACGCATGTATATAAAGCTACGGTTGCCACTAAAATATTGTACGATTGAAGCCGGGGGTTGAGTTTTAGCGTTTGTTCATCTTGCTTATAATCCTTGTTGAATCGTCTTGGTAGTAGAATCGTTATTTATGGCCCAACGTATCTATTTCTATGCCGAAGTCAAGCGTCCGATGCTTGGTTGGTCAATGTCAGCGGCTTTGTGTGAGCGTAGTAGCTAGCTTGACAGGCCTCACGTATAATATGGCTCTTTCAGCAAGTTTCTCTCTGCAAATCGAGATATATGACGAAACAGGAATGTTCTTCAATTGTTGGAGTATACAGCAACAACAGTAACGGCAATACAACAAGGTTCTTCACCAGAAAGACAGGACCACAGGCGACCTAATACACAATCTAAGATTTGACGCTCGTCAACGCGCTGGGCAAGATCGACGCAGGGCCAGTCCGAATTTCCCCCTAAGCATTAATAGCGGTCAGCGAATCGCTCTTCGTGGATACCTGAAAGAAACTTACATCCTGTTCCCATTCAACAAATGCTTGTAGCTCGGTCCCGCCAAACTGAAGCGCCATCGTGAAGTCAAGATAGTAATAATCACCGTCACGACCCGTCTTCTTCTTCAAGGCTTGACGCATTCCGCTCAGGTCAGCTTCGACTTGGCAAATCTCCTCGAAACCCTTGTTAATACGACCTGAAATAATCGTTTACTACAAAATCTCTTAGAGGAGGAGCACGCTAACCATTCTTATCGCGCAGCCACCGGTTCGTCGCTTCGTTTTCGGCAGTGAAAGCGAACATCGTAACAGTAAAGTTATTCAAACGCGGGCTCGCGGTCCTATACGAGCGCCAATAGGACTCGCGCATGGCCTCGTCGGCAGTCATGACAACACCCTAGACCAACTTAAGCGCTCCGCGCAACTTGCCAGAAACCTCGCGAATACTCACCTTGCCGACGATTTGAGACCACTTGCCCGTAACGTAGTCGTACCCAGCGTCGTGCCTGTGGATGGTACGCCCGGAGTGGTCGGGGTCTCTAGCGTCGTAGGGATCGTTGATTTCTACGCCGTAAGGCACGCGAGTCGCGCGGCTCGTGACGCTGAGCTTGGCGCACCAAATCACTGCACCGTCGGCAACAGCTTTCGAACTGTCGTGCATAGACGCTGGGTCAGAGACATCGGAGCACCGAAGGGAAAACATGAACTCACGTTGAGTCGTTGGCGACCGTGACTAAACAGTCGTTCTTGCCAAACTCGGCCTCTAGAATCTTGCGGAGGTACAAGCTATCACCAAATCCTCCGACCAGTAGGATATGCTATATGATACGATCAGCTTAGGATACGGGTTTGAGATATTTGTTTACCTTGGGATTGACACCCGTCATTTGTTGACGAACGCTCGCAACAGTCTCCTCTACGCAGTTATCAAAGAATTTCTGGATAGTCGTGCTGCATCAAAACGAAGTTAGGAAAACCTAGGTGGCAAAAATCAAAAGATCCTCACCCGTCCAGTGTAATCGTTCCGCGTCTAATCTTCATATCAGGCCGCGTCAACCGACCAGCACCCAAGTCGACTCGATGTTCAGTTTCGGTTTCGCAAAACGCCTTTTTAGCCGTGCCCTCAAAGTCCTTGATACCTTTCTTTAGGAATTCGTTTCGATCCTCTTCATTAAGCGAGAGTGTGTCAAGTACTCGTCCGAGGTATTTCTCGCACTCTAAATCGACGAAAACGGCACCGGCTTGCACGCCTGCGGTAATACATGAGATCAAGGGGTGGTCCAGTTATAGAACTTTGACTTACATGCGGAAGCCTTCTTCTCTTCCAGTTCCAGCATTGGCGACGCGGTCTTGACGCAATAGGCGGTCGTATCAACGGTCGATCCACCCGCATCACAAACAATGAAGTTAACATTAGGCTAACGAATCGGGCGTAATTAATCATTGTATTTTAGGATGACGAGGCGAGGCGCTTACCTTCAGCCTGTTGTGTAAATCCGAATGGAACATACAGAAGTGGACCGACGCCTCGGCTTCGCTCACAAAGCGGATCTGGGAATGAGCATTCGCGTGCGAGGTATATTTAGCAGCGACTGCCGCCTTGCGGAGGAAGTTCTGTTCCTTGACAGTCCAGCCGTTTGGATGGGCTATTACGATGCTCATGTTCGCAGAGTGTTCCGCCCAGACTTTACGGCCATCAATGATACGAGATTCGAAAAACTCCTGGGTGTGCTTCATGAGGTAAACCATGAAGTCGGTGTAGATCGTGAGTAGATCCACGTTGCTAGGTAAAGCTGTGGAGCACCGATATGATTAATTTTTCATTGAGAAATGTCGAGACAATACTCACGTTGAACTTTGAGATTGTGCTTTTGCTTCATGGCATCTGGATGCAGGTGGAGTTTGAAGTGGCGGGCGAGTTGCCACCCGTCGTCCTCCGCCTTGTCGGCATTCTCTGGCTTTAGCGCTTCCGCACCAAACGACACAGCCTAGGATTTTACGTGAGAAAGAGTCTATTGTTGATTATTCTACACTCACCTTGCCGTCTTTATCATAGTAGACCAGTGTAGGAATCTTGCTCTCCCCCTTCTGAGCCTCCTGCCCTGGCCAAGCAGACACACGGTGGAGAGATTGGGGACCATCTAAATAGATGTTTATTAAAATACTATCGAAAACCGCCACACGCGCAATCTCGCGATAACTCACCAGGATACAAGTATGCAAACGCGACAGCACTTTGGGTTGTGCCAATGTCGATTCCGAGAATAATTTTGGCAGGCCTTGACCATTGTCCTTCAGCGAAAGCCCTCATTTCGAATTTACTTGATTGGGACGGGGGTGGATGTGGAACGGGGACGAAACGGTGAGAAGGGGAAATAAATGGTGGTCGCGGCGGGTGGTGTGGCTAATCGTATTTGCAATAACTGATTGGCGCGTTCCTGTCAGCGTAGACCGAGCAGCTAATTTGGGCCATCCTTTGTGACTTTGCCCTCACAGCCTCGTTGTCACATTTGAGGTGCATTAGCGCTTGAAGATCGTGGCTTGAGTCGCTCTTCGTCAAGGACTGCCCTTCAAGTTCGGCCAGACTCTGAACCTCTATTGACAGAACCTCTATCGACACAGTGTCGACCCCATATTCTCGTGCCGCAACGACATAACTAAAGTCTAGTTCCCGCCAATTACCATCTATTCCTTCGAGCTACATGATGGAATCGAACGCAAACGGACAAGCCGCAGGCCCCGGTCTAGGGCGACGACCAGCCGTTCAAGTTACGGTTGGTGTTCGAAGTTCCGAACGTGACCCCTTATTAAGACCTACCTATAGCGCTCTTCAGGTCGTACAAATGAGAAAGATCAGAATCCTATTCCAAACAATCCCCCAACTGCCTCGAACGGCGTTCCACCAAATACCCGCGCTCAATCCCATGCCCCAATGGGGCCTCCCTCTAGATCTACTACCACTGACCCCGAGCATCCGAAAAGGCAAGGGAGGCCCGCTCCTTCCCAACAAGAAATCAAAACGAAGGAGCTGGAAGAAAAGATCAGGCACCTCGAGGAGCAGCTACGTTATTACGATAGCGCCCCATATCGGCAGGAAGTCACCTCGATACGCGCGCACCTACAAGTAAACGACATTCAAGAACCTTGGCAAGTCTCACAAAAGTTCGAAGAGATAACTAAGCAGGTCGAAAATATCTCTCGAAACTTGGCCGAAACTTTAGCCCGGTTTTCCAAGTCTACTATATCGCCAAAAACAGTGGATCTCGTTAATGCTACGCGGCTATGTATGTGCCTCTCAGAGCACCCCGCGGCAGGGGCCCCGGTCGACGTAGAACTAGAAGACTACATAGATTTTGGCTGTCGGGCGTTGCTCAATGACTACCTGATGATCATGTTCGACGAGAAGGTTTTCCACCCTAGCTTGAAGCCAGAACAAAACCAGATGCTGGCTGACATGTACGAAAGGATTCGAAACAAAGGTAACGTCATGTATGAATGTGTGTTTTCGTCCACTAACATTAGTCGTTTCAGAATCTCAGGTTATTGCCGGACGCTGGCGCGTTTCTTCATTCAATTCCTACGAAAACAATTCCTATTCTCCCAAAGAAGAAGCTAGAAAGTTTTATCAAGATACGTTATTTCCCTTCTGCAATACGGTCTACCAGGAAGAATCAAGTGCCAATGCAATTAACAAGGTTGCATCCGACATCGAAAAGTTATTCGAGCTCGCTTGGGCGTGGAATGTTTTGACGAAAACCTCCGTGATCATGCTCGACTTTCATCCGTACCAATTTCTACCTGGGGAAGCCTACTACCCACAGGACGCAAACCTCGAAGGGGGAAGACGAGCAAAACCTCCCTCATCTGGGTCCATTCTAGTGACCACTCGCCTCGGACTAAAATCCTCGCAGGCGGCTGGGAACTCGGCTCCACCGCAGCTTAGCCACCAGCTCCAGGCCAACGTGTTGGCGGCGGAATACTTTGCCTGAGATCGCCGAGAGAGTGCTGGATCTACGATATTTCTTTCTTGAATTTCTTTTGTAGAACTACCAAACTGTACACCTTTGGGGTTGTTGAATGTCAAGCTCAGCGAATATTGATTTGTGATTACATGCGCATACAATACATCGAAAATCACGTCCGAGCCTGGCGGACGGTACTCATTGCCATGCCATTCGGATTCTGTTCTACCGCTCGGTGCAGTATCGCCATTGAACATAGCGAGGAACCAAAATCCACTGCATTGTCGGATCGATGCTATGTAAAACACGGATAATATGTCTGTGCCACGTTTATGCTGTGCAGCGTGCTGATTCCTGCCCTGAAGGTAGACTGGGTCCCTTCCTCATATAAAACCACTACAAGCAGTTGACAATCGGGCGCTACATTGTTCTAGATTGCTACATTTAGAGCAAGCATTTGCGATCAATCTTTAATCCACCTTTGTTTACCACCACCGCGACCGCTCCCACCGCGAACCTCAAACTACATGATGCCGGTAAAAATACAACGCCAGGGGAAATCACCAGTGGGCATAATCTCGAGCTCTGTTCGCGGCCTCTTGCTCATTGTTGGCTATGATAGAATGGGCTGGAGAAAGGGAAAGGAAAATCGGCGCATCGGGGGTCAGAAATGTCATTCGATAGGGCTAATAATTATTCAGGTAAGTAGGAACCTGTTACCGACCGAGGCAAGACTGACCACCTGGTAATCTGGTCTAGACGAACCGATGATAGTGGTCTTGAGGCCTTCTCAACGAGATTCCTATTGGGAAAATCGTGACGAGAAGATGACTATGCAGTTCAACCACTCACAAGAACAACTCCGGCGCCAGGAAGCTCAGCTGATAGAGCTCAAGGCTGCTCTGGCCCAGGCGCCGTCCGACCAGAGACCCATATTCGAGGCCGAAATCGAGCAGAAGAAGCGCGCGATTCGACATTCGCGAGCCGACTCTGTTCTACAGCGTACGCACTTACAAATCAACGACGAGAAGTCGCCTGGAGAGATCGCCGCTGCGTTCCAAGCCATCAATCGAGCCGTCGACGACTTGTGTCGTGATATCAACGAGGACCTGGCGAGGGCGTACAGCGTGTCTTCCGGCCCTGCCATCAACACCTCTTTGGATGTCCATGATTTGACGGCAGTACACAGAACTCTCTACAGCGACGCTAGCGAAGTATATCCGCTACTCCTCAAGTCTCCAAATGACGAAGGTCGACCGATCGACGAGTTTATGGATTTTAGCCTACAATTTCTTATCAACAAGGCGTTAATTTGCCACATATTCCAGCCCTTTAATCCCCTCACCAGTCGTGAAGAGAACGAGATGATTTCACGTCTATATGATAACGTGCGGCGTCGAGGTGAGTGAACTAATTATGCCGCCCAAAGACTTAATCTGGAACGTTCCTTTGTTTAGATGCCCAAGTGATTAGTGGAAGGTGGCGCGTGTCCACCTTTTCAAGCCAAACCCCCCGATCGTCAAAGCAAGAATGGCTAGATTCTCTCAACAAAACCGTAGCGAACGGTACCATTCTGCCATTCCTAGCTGCCGTCTACGGGAAGACAGTTCAGCTACTACCCAAACATCACCAGTCTATCGCGTCTTTGATAACTATGGCGCATCGGTGGAACCTAATAGTCAAATCGGAGATCGTCTTGCTCGACTTTCAGCCGGCCATGTACATCAACGGAACTTTATTCGATCCCTCCTCCATGGTACCCCTCAACTCAAAATCTATCCCAGACCGAACGGAGCCAATCATCTCGACTGTATCATTAGGGCTGCAATCATCCGAGGCGGTGGGCGGAGGTAATTCGCCCAAGCGCGTTTGGCAGACTCGGGTTAATGTTTTAACTTCTTCGTATTTTGACAACTAGCATAATTATGTGCATTTTTATTTACTTAGGGCGGTCTGAAAATACTTGTATGTATAATTGTGTACATTGTGAATTTATTGAGAGAGGAGAGTTCTTGTACGATCCAGAATGTAAGGAGGTCACTCTCAAGACAACATTTCTCCCCTAAGGAGGATATCTCCATCCGTCCTATGCGTAGTTGGAGACCCTAAGCTTCCTATGAGTTCTACGATGACCACCGCCGACCCAATCTCCGCACTCTAGGTGCAAGTCAATGCTAGAGCTGGCGGTGCATTCAGGGCTAGAAGAAATGTCGGTTAGTCACCTAAAGTATTAGAGCACACGAGAGTCCAACCCACTCAATACAGCTGAAGCGCTCGTCGCCTTCTATCAAAAAGTGACAGGCGTCACAGTGGTATTTTTGCCAACCTGTCCTGGGCCTCGCAATAGCAGGAGGGCGAGCGGGAGTGGACAAAATAGGTGTGGAGTCACTTCGAAAGAGGGGCTGGTATGAGGATGGAGATGGAGATGGCAACGAAGATACGTAGGGAGAATAAGTGGGTACTCGGAGAGTGTCAGTCGGGCTTTGGTGTAGGATACGGGAGTCCGAGACACGGGGAGTACGAGGAGAGGATAGTCGCGAAATAGTAGCCTCGTCGTCAGTCGCGGCGACCATACTAAACATATGGCCGGTATGAGTCTCGTTTTTAGACTCCTATAGGCGAAAGGTGAGCAATATACTACTGTTAGTGGAGGGCATTCGTACCTGTGGGAAGCACTTTGTGCAGACGTCGAAGTCCGCGCAGTCGTCACCTGATGGGAAATAAGTAAAAGTATAAATGTGGTTAATAAAGTCTTACAGCTGTAGTACATTGTGACTTCTTCTGTATTGTTGGAAGAAGATGGGGTGCTCAATAGGGATGCGCATATATTGCACGTCCGGTAATCACCCCTTCGTCGGGCGATAACGACATTGTCACGCCGTAAGGTGGACATGAGGTGTTGAATCTCGCTGATTTCCTCTTCTATCTTGAACTCATCGTATGCATGTCGCTTCACGTCCTGGTGCTTGACGGAAGTATAGCATTCGCGACACTGGTTGAGCGGGTCAATCACGATTCAGTCCACGTAGGAGAACCGGAGCCACATACCAAGTCAAAGTCGTGGCAGTCAGAGCAAGAGAAGCCGTTGTTGATTTGCTTCTGGCAAGCATTGCAATAGATCTTTTCAAGGGTGGATTAGTAGAGGGGAATTGAAATATCGCTCTGATGGTATATACCTGGTAATGGTTTGGCAAGACTACGCCCGCACGATTATTTTCCCTCTACATGATTTGGCCTTTTAGATAACGATAAACGAAGTTCGAGATGAATAAGCTTACCCCGGGGTCGATTATTTGCATAAGTGCTGCGAAGTCAGCTGGAGCACCTCGCTGTGGCGGTTCTATGTAAGTTTGGTGAAAGAAATCTGAGTTAAGGCCACCCACAATAAGGCTTTCCTGCCATCTCTCAAGAAGCTCATCGAGAACCATTCCACTGGCCTGTTCAACGGTTAGATAGGTCTGTTTATCAGACTAGATCACATACCTCTTTGGTAATATTCACTTGACTTGATCCATCTATCTGGAATATACCTTCGTCTTGTGCGGTGACAATCTTGAAATCAGAATTGCCAGAAGATCCAAGACTGAAAAGCGTGTCTGATCCAGCGAGGGCAGTTACGATTTCACTGATGATATCCGCGCCCAAGGCAGCAAGGATCGGGGATATGAGTCCCAGAATGATGGATGCGGCAATGCGCTTATTCCTCATGTTTTTCGTTCTGAGATGACGTCGGTTCTGCCGAAGTTCAATCCTGAGTGCCCGGTGTCGCTTGGCACATTTCGTCAAAGAATATGCAATCCAGACCACGACCGGTAGATGCAGAGGGAGAGTGGCGCCTGCAGAGAGCGCTCCGTGGGCAGCACAAGTTCCGACGTGGAGGGACAAGGATGCAACCAGGCGGCCGAGCTCCCCTCTTGACTTGACCTCTTCCTCTAATAATTCGTCGTCGCTGAGTGCGTAGCAGGGCTTGAGTGGCTGAAGCTTCAACACATCCGTGATTTTGCTCCTAAACCTACTCATCGTGCGAGGGCGTATATGGTCGTGGCTGGAGGAGGTCTGATGAGAGAAACTCTTCAGGCGTGTCGATCTTTTGACTGTCAAGCAGGCGCTAGGCACCGCTAGGGCCTAGACATGACGGTGTCAGGAGTCTTTCGGGTTTACTGCAGTCTAGCTGACCAACAATCAAAGGCTTCGTTATAGTGGAGAGAGGAAGTACAATACCAGTGCTGCATCCTCGGCTGTCCTGTGTGGATCAGAGACGGCACTTGATGAGCTCAGACATTTCTCTTCCTTCTGATTCGACCAAATCCCCTCTATTTGCCAACTCTCGAAAGAAGATTTCGGAAGGTATCGGTACGCTTTGACCCTCGGCTTGACTTTCACTGGCCTCGTTCTGTAGAGAAGGTGCAGGAACAACATGGTAACTATCAAAACAAAGGTTGTGGCATCAGAGCGCGCCTACGAACGGGAGAGTGGTTTGTTCACTGAACATGGGGTACGGTCTGGCCAGAAATATGAGCTTTTCTCAGAACTAGCGTCATTGATCAGAGAACCAACCTGCGCATATTCTTGGTTACAGACCACGTTCAACGCAGTGATGGACAGAGCTGTAGCAGAGAGCGATTCACTATATGTTAATTTCCGCCGCAAAACACTGAATCAAAGAGATAAATGATAGCACCGCACCATTGCAAAGAGCACGAGAAACACGAGCTACAGTTGAGCCCAGTGCACCTGCGATATCCGGAGTCAATTCAGACAATCTCGTTGTATGACCTTTTGGGATGACAAGTACATGCCCACGGCGTATGGGTTGTATATCAAGTATTGCTAGTGTGAGATCGTCTTCGTAGATTATATAGCTTTTTTCGTGGCCAGCGACGATTTGACAGAATAAACAAGCAGTGTCTAGACCTTGCGATACCTCGGATCGCGATGCTCGACGCGCAAATGTGTCTATCAAATGCGACGTCATGATAAACTTAGTGAAATTGCCAGCCTAGAGTTAGCTATTCTTGAGGTTGAGTTCTAATAAATCACAGAGCAGCCAAAGCAAGACAGTGAGAGCCAAATTTTCTGAAGTTCGCTCAGCTCTTAGGCATCAAAAGCAAAGCTTGGAATAGGCCTCGGTGTTCAGCGACTAGATTTCGGACGTATAGCAGGTATGAAACCCTGAAGTCTGCGTCAGTGAGAAGAATCACCCGCTGTTGTTCTGTGGCCGAGCTATACAAGCCAACCCAGTTACAAGGCGAGCAAACGAAAGTACACGTGACATTTCAATTGAGTCTAAATATTACCAAATAAACTAGCCCATACCCGCTCATCACAATACACAACATTCAAACGGCTCGCGAGTGCACCTAACTTTTTCAGGAAGCGCATTGAAATCCGATAGCCGCCACGTAGCTATGTATAATCTAAGTATTCCTGGCACCGTTGCTTACTGGCTTTGGACGACGGCCATCGCGAAGGAGGATTACCAGGAGATCCGTCAGCATAAAGAAGCCAGAGTGTACTAATAAAAGATATCAGAACCAATAGAACCTGCTAACCATACCGACTTCCGGCCAAGGCTGTCTAGTTTGGTCATCATCTCGGCAAGGAGCTAGCCCAAGAGTATAAATCCACTGACACACAACTCCGGGGGGGGGGGGGTCATCACCTCATAAGTCATTGCCCACTTGTGGCTCTCCCTCATTACATTGAACTTCAACCTATTGATAGAGGAAATATGGCGGATGTATCAACTCACGCTCCGGAATCTCTCTCTACCAGCGGAACACAATCCCCAGATCACAAGCTATCTAAGGAAAGTTTCTTGGAGAATGTGTCACAGGAGCTTGGAGCACCGTCAAACTCACTCGAATCTCGATGGTGGAAGAAAAAACAAAACGCAAGAGTTGATCTCGACGGTGTAGCGACCCAACCTTCCGTGTTTGACGACCCAAAGACACTTGAACTTTATCGACCTCCTCCGTCATATGAGAATTTCCACCGGTTCGACCCAGCAGCTCGATGGACGTGGCGAGAAGAAAAGGTGAGTACCTAGAGAAACTGTGTCCATTGTGTCGATCTAATTCATGCTTAGGCTTTAGCGCGCAAAATTGATTGGCGCATCATGCTTTGGGCATGCGTCATGTTCTTTTGTCTCGAGTTGGATCGCTCTAATATATGTGAGTATGATGGGTTGCTCATATCATCTTATACTGAGTTTGAGTTGTCAGCTCAGGCCAATACGGACAACTTTCTTCAGGACCTCGGCCTAACCACGGACGACTTCAACCTAGGAAACACTTTGCTCCGTGTGTTCTTTCTAGTCGCAGAGCTGCCCTGCCAGTTAATCTCCAAGCGACTCGGCCCAGATATCTGGATTCCGACTCAAGTACGTCTCTTGAATCGTTACAGAGCATTAAGACTAATATTCGTTAATCATCAGCTAAGCCTTTGGAGCGCCGTTGCCGTGTCACAGTTTTGGCTTTCGGGACGCAGGTCTTTTCTAGTTTGCCGCTTCTTGCTCGGGTTTCTCGAAGGAGGCTTCATTCCGGTGAGTATCCTAAGCAGCGTGTCAACCGAAGCTACTTATCAGCGTATGGCCGTGTGTAAAGGAAATTATTCTGTACCTATCGTATTTTTATACGAAGACCGAATGTCAGCGCATATACCACTAATCATGCATATATCTGACGACATACACAGTACCCATCAGACTTGGCTTCTTCTGGACCAGTTATTATATGTGCGATATAATTGCCGCGTTCATAGCGACTGGTATTTTACAGATGCGAGGGGTGCAAGGTCGTGCCGGATGGAGATACCTATTCCTGATTGAAGGTAATCCAAAATTGATTGTTTGGAACAAAATATTAACTATTGTCGTAGGGGGCCTGACCTTGGTTGTTGGTATTGCCTCGTTCTTTTTTATGCCGGCAGGACCGACCCAGACGAAGGCTTGGTTTAGGCCAAAGGGATGGTTTACTGAAAGGTACGTTTCAACCTTAGCTCTACCGTTCAAATCCTTAACCAACGATCCTAGGGAAGAAATAATCATGGTCAACCGGTGAGTACGAGAAATGCAATGAGTAGCGGCAGGAAACTTACATTTTCAGAGTTCTTCGAGACGACCCGTCGAAGTCAGACATGCATAATCGTCAAGGACTTTCCCTAAGGATGTTGTGGGACTCATTATGCGATTGGCACATGTGGCCTCTCTATGTGAGTTAAAGCCTCGAGCCTTTACTTGAAGATCGACCTTATGATGCCTACAGGTTTTAGGACTAGTCCACATGATACCGGTTGGACCTCCTCACGTCTATCTAACACTGACCTTGCGGAACCTTGGATTTGGCACAACCGAGACGAACCTTCTGTCAATCCCCTCCGAAGTAATCGGGATAATGGCTATACTAGCGACGAGCTTTTTAAGCGAAGCCGTCAACTCGAGAGTTCTTGCTACTGTGGTTTTGCAACTCTGGGCTTTGCCGTTGCTGGTTAGATTTGACGCGACCGATGGTACGAAGTGAAGCTAATTTTAATCTCATATTAGATAGCTCTATATACGTTTGACAAGACAACCTCAGAATGGGTCTATTACACTGTCGTGACATTAATGTGAGCTCATTGAGTTTCGCAATCACTTCCAGAAGTGCTTACAATAGGTTCTATTAGCGCAGGCTTCCCATACGTACATCCAATTCAGGTGGCTTGGGCATCCCGTAATAGCGTAAGCACTATTTGCCAAGATCTGAAAACGAGGGTGTTAATTTGCGCTATAGTACAGCGTACGCACCCGCACCAGTAAGAATTTAAACAGAAACTTCAGACCAACTCACGAAGTATGATATAAAACCCAGTTTCAGCGTCGATCTACAACATGTTCGTGCAAGCAGGGATCGTAATATATGTGAGTTACTCTGGATATAATCGAGATAAACGGACTGACGTTGGTGATCCTACCGTGCAGTCGAACGTCTATCGTGCGGATGATAAAGTAGGTTTTATGCGCCACACAGATATATTGCAGCTAATCAGCAAATTTGTTGAATTAGCCGCTTTGTACGTTAGGTTGTTATATTTAGGACCGAGTAGGGAACTTACCAAATGACATACATTACAGACAAGAGAGGGAATCGTGTCTTAATTGGAGTCTGTTCGATGAACATTGTCCTCTACGGATTGGCCTTCCTCTTTTATCGGGCCGTCAATAGGCGAAGGGATGTTTTATGGAACTCGTGGAGTAAAGAGGTGCGTGCGGCATCGCCTAATTATTCGCCCGGGATTCACAGGCAGTTATTTTGTGCACTAGGAGCAAGCCAAGTACTTGGAGACAACGACTGATAAGGGCAATAAACGCCTTGATTTCAGGTTCGCATACTGAGCTCTTGTATTTGGGGATTCGAGAGTAGCCAACGTGGCGCCTTTAGCCTCGAAGAATTAAAGACCAAGTTTTTCATGAGATAAAAGTGCCTCAAGAGCAGTTCTAGACCGTAACCGAGAGAAAGAACAAGGGTCAAACGGCTGACCGAGAAAATCGGACGTGTGACCGAACAGTCATGACAGGTGGTAAATATCGGACCGTTACTTTAAATAAGTTGGTTCATAGCCTGTGCCCAGTATCGTAATGAAGAGGAGATCGCCGTTGTAGATGACCAACGCTGTTTGCCATAGATATAATTACTCTGGCCAAACAGTGTGGGGCACTTCGAGCGAGTTTGGTGTGTACCTAGGGTGCCAGTTTGGTGAGATAATGATGATCCTAGAGACATAAAATGCGAGCATCATAGACGGATGATATGCTTGATCTGTGAGGAAACTTGTAGTTACATGGAGTAGTGACGTCGCCAAAGGCAAAGACGGGGAAAACACCAAGCCGAGGTTCAAAATAAGGCCAACCATACACGTGACTTCGTGATTACCAAACCCCGACGCTAAACAACGCGCGCCGAACCACCACACGCGAACGCTCCAGCCAGGGCCGTTGGATATGCCCATGAGCCACCGGATATTTAACTATGGCATTAAATTTCGTGCTTTGGATTGCGCTTCTACCCCATCGTCCTTTTGAGCTAGACCGGCGGATTGCGCCATCGCGAAGAGGTATTGCTACAATGCCTATCAGCTCGCAAACGAAATGTTGTCCTAATAGAGCCAAGTGTTTTGTATATCGCCAAGAAGCACTATCTCACCAGCTCGGCAAGCAGATGGTGGAGGTATAAATTATCTGGACTGGGTCTACTGGCTTTGGCGACTACGGAGCGAACTGCCCCTTCTCTTCTGTTCTTACTTCCGGCGACGTACCATTATGACGCACGATCCTGACCAACGCGCCGAGTCTTTGTCGAGTTCTGCCAGTCCGGTCAACCCATTGGACCATAAGCTATCCAAGGAAAGCCTCTCTCAACCCAACCCAAAAGCGCTTGGAGTACCCATCGACTCGCTTGGTGTCCAAGACCAACCCTGGTGGAGAAGAAGACGCACCGCGAAGGTTGACTTGGATGGTGTAGCGACTCAGCCGTCTGTATTTGATGACCCAAAGACGTTGGAGATTTATCGCCCGCCCGCATCTTACGAGAATGCACATCGATTCGACCCGGATGCTAGATGGACTTGGAGGGAAGAAAAGGTGCGATAATATGCTTTTCAGAGTGATTTAATTTCTAAGTTTACCTTAAATTATGAGGCTTTGGTGCGCAAAGTGGATTGGAGGATTATGCTTTGGGCATGTATCATGTTCTTCTGTCTCGACCTGGACCGTTCAAACATATGTGAGTACGCCGATCTATCCCTAGTGCTACTATTTACTCATTATTATCATTTATAATTCTTAGCTCAAGCCAATACAGACAACTTCCTGCCTGACCTCGGCTTGTCCACCAATGATTTTAACCTAGGGAACACGCTCTTCCGAGTGTCCTTCCTCATTGCCGAACTTCCTTCCCAGCTTATCTCCAAGCGAGTCGGGCCGGACGTGTGGATTCCAACTCAGGCAAGTCTCTTCGAGGTGCGGGAAAGCAAAGGTACTAATATATGGGGGATATCAGATGACCTTATGGAGTATCGTCGCCTTGTCCCAGTTCTGGCTTGCAGGACGTAATTCATTTCTAGCAACTCGATTCTTACTTGGTTTCCTCCAAGGAGGCTTCATACCCGTAAGCATTCAGTCGTAATCAGAGGAAGGAATGCTAACCATCAAACTTCTATAGGACGTCATTCTTTACTTGTCATACTTCTACACCAAAACAGAATGTGAGCTCACACGCATATACCCACTGCATATACTCATTTTTTGGTGCAACAATTTGAACAGTACCGATCAGACTCGCATTCTTCTGGATAAGCAATTATGCATGTGATATCATATCCGCGTTTATGGCGACTGGGATTCTGCAGATGCGAGGAGTGGGAGGACGCGCTGGGTGGAGGTATTTATTTCTGATTGAAGGTGAGCGACATTCTAGCTCGTTGAGGCGAGGAGACTGATTGAAGGGGGGCGTAGGGGCTATTACTTTGAGCGCGGGAATTGCGTCCTACTTTCTTATGCCAGCGGGCCCGACGCAGACCAAGGCTTGGTTTAGACCGAAAGGGTGGTTTAATGATAGGTGCGATTCACGGTCCAATTATATGTCCATACTGAAACTAACTGTACTAGGGAGGAGGTAATCATGGTCAATCGGTTAGTGGCATCGACTAAAGCTTAAAGCATATTACTTACAAGCTTTCCAGAGTCCTCCGAGACGACCCCTCCAAATCCGATATGCACAACCGCCAAGGTCTCTCGCCAAAAATGATTTGGAACTCGCTTTGCGACTGGCATATGTGGCCACTCTACGTATGTCCCTTCATTCCATAACATCTCACCCAAGCTGATCACATCACCCTCCTAGGTCCTTGGTTTGGTCCACATGATGCCTGTTGGTCCACCACAAACATACCTAACACTCTCCCTACGCAACCTCGGCTTTAACACGACCGAAGCGAACCTCCTATCTATCCCGTCCGTCGTGATTGGGATCATAACTATTCTAGCGACGAGCTTTTTGAGTGAGGCTATCAATTCGAGGGTGCTGGCTACAGTTGTCCTGCAAATTTGGGCGCTGCCTTTATT
>JANWGL010004301.1:0-10188 GCA_025200755.1 Ceratobasidium sp. C01 | reverse complement strand
AAGAAACCCAACGAACCATGACGGGGTGCCTCGTACTACACACCAATTTACAAGATCATTCGTCCGCAAGAAAGAAAAAACGCCAAAGACACATCTACATCAGCTCATGCTCTCAGAAACGCCAATAACATCCCCGACGCACCTTACGATGAGACATTTTCGTTAATCTTGAGGAGAGGGAGGGTGTCGGTGTGCGGATCCCGGAAGCAAATTTCGGTGGATGGATTAGTGGCTGGGGGGTGGAGCTGTATAAGACCTTACACTGAACCCGGATGAGGTAATTGGAATTGATTTTTGGACTTGACTCCTACACCGATCCCTCGTCTGATACTAGATACTTGGCAAAGCTACTGAAGACTTAATATTTTGACCTTACGCTCAGTGTTACTTAGACTTGAGGCTACTGGGCTCGCAGCTTGATTGTTCTAGATACTTAGGCTGGTGGCTCTCACCTTGACTGGCACCATCTTGCACATCGCCTAGATTTGCTCTCTAGAATACCTGTCTACTCTTTGCTCCTCCCCTCTAGGAACACCCCAACTTTCATTCCGCTATCGCCCTCCCAACATGTCTGGCCCAGCGCCCCTACCTCACGTTCCTCTTGATGTCTTCGACTCAACCCCACTATTCATGCGCGAGCTTCCTGCCGGACAAGACAGCGACCCCTTCGATTTCAACAGTAACACGCTAGCCGCTTTACAAAGCCTATTGCACGACGGCGATCCTGAAGGTGGGCCCAGCCATCTTGCTCGCTCAATCGATTTTAATCTCAAACACTCTGTGACCCTATCGCCCTCGACCTCAAACTATATCAACACTAGAGATCGCATCAAACTTCAAAGATCAAGGAAACGACAACTTTAAAACCCGGCGGTTCCGGGAAGCTCAAGGATTCTATACCCAAGGAATTGAGGCTCTCACGACGGAGAGTATTGAGGGCGAAGAGGGGGGCGTAAGAACCATTGGGGTCAAGCCAGACCACAGGTCCTTGTATAATGCGCTCCTCCTGAACCGGGCTGCCGCAAACTTGGAGTTAGGTCGGTTGAGTCTAGTCGATCACGACGCAACTTTTAACCCCTGGCCCTGATGCAGAGAACTTTGGTCGAGTACTGAAAGACGCACATCTTGTCTTATCCACAGACCCTCGCTCGTCGAAGGCGTTGTTCCGCGCCGCACGAGCATTAATCAAGCTTAGACGGTTCGAGGAGGCGGTAGATGCGTGCGATAGGTAAGTATACTTGCTCTTGTTGTTCTTGCCACCTGATGCGACTTTGATGAATTAGATGTCTGGCGTTCGACTCTGAGAACAAAGATGTAAAGGCCGCAAGAGCGACTGCTCAGAAAGGCGTTGAGGAAGAGGCACGAAAGGCTCGCGAGAAGGCTGAAGCTGCTGAGCGTGAAAAGGTCACAAAAGCCACCCTCGACACTGCCCTCAAAGTAGGTCTTAATTGTTTTCCTAGCCTCCTCCCAGTTCTTTCTCTCACACAACACGCTCTTAGCACCACGGCATCACTGTCCTCCGCCCTCCGAACGACGACACAGACCCCAGCACCCTTCCCTTCCTTGATCCCGCCCTCCCGACCGACCCTACAACAGCTGAACTTATATGCCGTGTCGCACTCGTCTACCCACAACACGCCCAAACCGACCTCATTCTCCGCTTCTCCACGTACGACACCCTCGGGGCGCACCTCGATAGCGTCCTACCCGAGGGCGAGTACCCCCCTTGGGACGTTAAACAAGAGTACACCTCGCGCTCGGTGAACGTGTATGTTCGTACCCGAAAGGGGAGAGTTTTGAAACTTGGGAGGAACAAGACACTTGCGGAAATGTGTGCGAGCGTGCGCGCGACGGGAAAGGACAAAGGACTCGACGATGGGCTTGTGGTTGGACAGGGGGTTATTGCATTCGTGGTTGTACCGAGGGGGTCGGAAGCAGAGGCTAAATATTTGAAAAGTGTAAAGGAGGAGAAAGACAATGCAAGGTAACGTTAGGGTGTAGAAAATATATCTAGCGGTTCAATCCTTCAAGTGGTGCTATCCCTCGGTCCACGACATAAAGGTTTGTCCGATAGGTTTCCCCCATGCGCTGTTGTAATGCCCTCGACTAGGTGGGGAGATGAAGTGTGCGTATGAATTGATATTGAACGTAACATTTACTTGTGCTAGAAATACACCCTATATGAGCCCCTGTGAGTAAATCGCCAAAACAAAATAGCCATGTATGCGCTTTATTAGAACCCGAAAAACGCCCTCCTGTCCCGACAAAGCACTTTAGATGCTTGCCGATGCCGCGGCGTCAACTAATCTTCTCATCTTCAAAGACGTCAACCCAGTATCACTAAATAGTGGTATAAAACTTACTCGATCCCGCACAACCCTACTCTCGGGTCGTCGAAGCGGATTGCGATTCCAGCATGTCACAAGAACTTCCCACCACTCGCTTCCAAAGTCCGCGCGCTCGGACAATTGCTCGGGCCTGGATGGTAGATGTTTCTTTTGGATAACTTTGATGACCGTTAGATAGTTCGCGTATTCGTAGTATGGAACTTGTCCCGAAATTATTTCCTATGCCAGTATTTCTTAAAATATAGCGATAGAATTGAATGTTTGAAGACTTACAAGGCAAGTCTACGACGAGTGGATCAGGTGACAGCATGAGCTGCATATTAGTCCGATGTCAATTCCTACGCACCATCCCAAGTGAATGCACATCGGTCGAGGCGCTTTGTTTTATCGGTGGATTTGTTTCGACCAACAATTCGGGTGCCTATGCGACAATGAATTTAAGTATTTTAATACCCAATTGCCAGCCTGATGCCGCACCATCCAGCGTACCGAGCCTCCGCCAGCGCTTGAAACTGTAGAAAACGCGAGCGAACGATCCTCCAGAAGGGCATTCCCAAAATCGCTGAGCTTGATATTTTCCTCATCGTCGACCAGTATATTCATCTAGGGAGAGGGGATTGGGACATACTTCCGGCGCATGTAACGGGCAGGTCTTTACCGCTTTCAAATCACCATGTACCTACAAGCAAGGTTGGTATGTAAACGCCTGAGGCTAGCATGAAAAACGGCCTACCATCCCTATTTCGTGAAGGTACTGCAATCCCTCAGCAACCTGCAAGCACTGGATACACCAATATAATCAGGTGGCTACTTTCAAATCATAAAACATACCAATCGCCAACGGTTAACTTGTGGATTTTTGCGTATGTAGTCTTGAAGGTTTCCTTTCTCCATCCAAGGTGAGATCATGCCCAGCCTTCCCTGAAACGATGCAATCCCTTCCAGCTCTAGCACATTGACGTGTTTCGCCTTAGACCAACAATAAACCTCACGTGCGGCACGCTAGACATGTTAGCATTTAGTGAAGGCACTCAGTGCTGAACATAGAAAAGGCTCGCCGTTAATTGTCTGGTGTCCTCCTCGTTGACTTTCAAGCATTTTACGGCAACCCGACGTCCGTCCCTCATTCTCATCATTCGGACTTCGCCAAAACTGCCGCTGGCGTGGAAACCCAGATGTTCAGCTAGCTCTGGTGCGATTAGTTCGCCCAGTTCGTCCGTCAAGTCTGAGCACCCATGTCGTGAGAGGCATTGAAATACATCCTGAATGTTCTGAATCGTGCCACGCAATAAGCATTCGGTTGATTGTACGCGCCGTAGTAACTCACCGTTTCAGACCGAATAATAGACCCCGTCTAGAAACATCAAGGATAAGAGCTCGCCATTACTAAATTAATTAAGGTGGACTCGTACGCGGGATCGATGGGTCTGGTCGGCATCTGGCGGGGTTACGAACGATGTTAAGCCACTTGGGATCATGTTGCTTTCGTCGTCGACCGATTCCGAACCAATGCACGCCCCTGGGACCCAAGGCCAATGTCTCCGTGCGGTTCTCGTAGGTATCCACCCATTCTCGTCATAACGATTGCTGGCCGAGGGTAATGAAGGTAGCGGACAATACGAGTGTGGGGGATCGAGCTGCCGATATGGTAAGAGATTTGCTATACAATCTATGCTACATTTGGGCCACTAAATCTTCAGGAATTAGCAACACTTGTTCACAAAATACAGCGACATCTTACATGTGATACGAAATCGGTAGTCTGTAGAATTACCATAGCTGCAGTGGACTAACAGCCGATATCTAAGTGCCGTGGGAGGGAACGGGGGTGAAGGTGAAGATAGCCCGAGAACGTCATGCTTTTATACCCACGCGTCCGCCAAGGATCATTGATGAGCACATCTATTTACGAGCCGTAACGTGGTAGGGGTCGGGTTCCGGCGGGTGATGAGCCAGCCTTGATGGCGCTTGTTCGCGACCATCAAACTTAGTGCTGGGTTCTGACTATTATATATCAATACACTTATCGCTTAATTAGTTTATTTATTTTGACTTTTAGCGCTATACAAGATACGGCGATCTGTAAACATATACGGTGTTCGAGGGGTGTTGTATGACTAAGGCAACAGCGATTGGAGTTTCACCACCACCAAAACGTGGCGGCTAGTGATCGAAAGTTCCTGTGGAGACGGTCAAGACCGGACACAACGGATCCCCCGGCCACGTGGTCTAGTTAGAACCAGTTCGAGATGCGAAGGTACTGGGGGTTTACCAACTTATAAATATCACCCACCACAATATGAGTATCTAAGGTTATTAGGCACGTCAAGTATGGTTTGGGCTTTTAGTGTTTTCTATCTGGCACTTCCGGCGCTATGACTATGAGGGAAGAGCACTAATATAGTATATATAGTTGGATAGAATTAAGGATGGTCGAGTACTGAAAAGAAACCGTTTTACAAGCAAACTATGTGATTTGAGAAGCCCCAACCTTCAAATGCACCTTCAGCCTAAAGCTAGTGCTAGTGTACGCGATCTGCGGTCCAGTCCAATTCTTGGCGTAGTATCCCGTTTAAGATGAATTCCTTATCATAGACGGGTATGTTATCCTTCTCTAGAGCCTCCCAGCTGGCTTTAGCCTCTTTAGTAGAGATCACATGGTTGTGAGCTAAGTCGTTTCCAAGTTTCCGCCGAGTAAGCTTCGTCTCCTTCTCCGCCTGCGGAAAAAGGTTGAGTACATGCTAGCAAATACGTGAGATACAACTTACTTTACCCCCAGAGGCTAGAATCACCCTCGTTATGCTACCGATGTCAGCCCCAATCTTTCCAGTCAACCAGAAAGTGTGTCCAGCTAAAAGGTTTCCCCCGTTGGTTTTGATCCTTTCCAGTGATCGCGCGAGATTGACTTTATATCGTTCTTCGTTCGCCGGGTCTGAAAGCTTGTAACTTGATTCCTCTATCTACGGGTTTAGCAATCGGCCTTCAAACCAAGAAATGAGTTGAACGTACTCAGTAGCTTCCCTTGCTTAGCCGAATCTTCAATCCAACGCATGGATATCACATGTTCGCACCGGGGCAGTGCACATAAGAATTTCTCTGTGCGACTAATCGAGTTGACTACGAGGTGAGTGGCTTCACTCGGGTCATCGGTAAAGCTTGCACCAAGTCGTTGCAGTTTCTAGGGTAAATGCAAGCTAAGCGTGAGCGAAAACGTTTTTATGTGATCATGAACGACTGACCTTGACATCCTGTTCCGTCGGCTTCGACTTGGTACATATAATGCGGATGTTGGAACGTGGAGAGCTAGACGCCAATAGTATGTTTTCCTCATCCTCGACCTTCTTGACCTTGGGTTTCGACGTCCCAATCGACTTGCGTTTCTCTGGCTCCTTCTTGGGCTCGACCGTCCCTTGACTAGATTTGGGCCCTGGCGCTTTCTTAGGTTTGGAATCCGCCTCGCTGGTCTGCGTCTTTTTCTTCTTCGCCGGTGGGACCTCATCGTTTTCTGGACGCGTAAAGCTCGCGCGCCTCTGCCTCTTTTCAGCAAGCTGCTCCATTCTCCGCGCGTCGCCTTTGCTAGACACCATTTCGTTTTGAAACTTCGCCATGTCGGGTATGACAACATCGCGCAACCGGTTCTGTGCAGCAGTAGCGGCTGCACGCGGGGCACGCCCAGTCAACGTATTTGAAGCCATATCGTTCGACAGCCTTTTGGTGGAAGACGGTCGAGAGTGTCGGTCCGGCGTTGGTGACCTGTCATCTTGGTTTTCATCTTCATCCTCGTCCGATGAATCATTAGCTTTCCGTTTACTCTTTTGCGGACTGACGAGTTTGGCGGGGAAGGCGTGGCGCGAGGCAGATTCGGGCTTCGCAAGAGACGACGACGGAGCCGTTGGAACAGGAGATTCTTTGCGCTTGCTAACTGGCTTCTTCGAGGGTGGTACGGCTCCTTTATTGTTGCCGTTCGTGTCTGAGGGGCGTCCTTGCGTAGTTTTAGTTCGCTTGGCCGATAGCGATGTGTCTGCCTCGCTCTTGCGCTTCGTAGCATCCGCCTTGGCGGCAGCTTTCGAAGATGGCTTGGGAGGCGTATTACTGCGTACGGGTTCGTGGTCATCTTCCAGATCGTGATGTGCAGGGATATGTTCTGAAATGGGAGCGCCTGTTGTAGGTGGAGTTGAAGGCCGCACAGACGATGGTCCTCCTGAGGCAGTGCCTGGATTGGCATGGGGGTTTGCTGCGCCTGGGGTTGCCTCGGTCACTCTCTTTGGACGAGGCGCTTCTGGCAGCGCGCCTGTTCCTACACCTCGAGCATTGATCTCCTGCATCCAATCGAGGCCTGGAGGATACTCGGTATACTTGCGGTCGGTGAGAGGCATCTTGGCCCAAGCTCGAAAAGTATCCTCCAACCACAAATGATTCACGATAGGAATGCGCCATTCTCGAGCCTTCTCAATCTTGTTTTGTTTGGGCTGGCCCGCAGGAACTGTAACGCTATTCGCGGAGGCCGGAGGGTTAGCAGGCATGAATGCAGAGCTAGAGAATACACGCACTGAGACGCTATAACACATGTGTTTTTGGTCGTCATTGAAGGTGTGAATTTACCACCCAGAGCAGTTATGAGCTATTAAACGTAAATTAGGCTCAACCTCTCGGGTGTACGTACTAGGAGGAAGACTAACCTTTTTCAAGTACTCTCTTGCATCACCAGTGTAATTCGTGATGGTAATTGACTAGGGAAATATATTTAGTTCAGGGGCGATCGAGGTTGTCGAAATAGACTCACTTGATCTTCGAAGCCTGGAACGGCCTGCTCGAAGTATGGAAAGTGTAGCAGATGTTCTTTGGGTGAAGTCCATAGCCCTGTACTTGTCACGTAAAGAATCCACGCGGGTGTACCAATGATGACATCGCACGTAGTGGCCTGGTCGATAAAAAAAGTTACGCGATTGCATGAATAAACTTAGTTAAGGTACGTACCAATTCATACTCGCTATTTTCCCGATACGAGGTGATGAATACATCGGCATCTTGCAGTATTGATTTGGTCACCCCGTTCCGGCCAAGGCTCAATCCCGAGATATAAGTGCCACCAACTTGCTCAACTCGCCTCCGGAACACATCATCTCGCGCTGGCTCATTTTGAACGGCCATGGCCGAGAAAACGATGCGCTTCCCCCCAAGAACCCGATTGCCAAAGGCGCTTCTATTACTAGACGAAGGTTGCGTGTTGGAACCTGAATGAAGCTCTGCATCGACTCCGACGGCGGCACGTAACATAGCTCGTTGGGCGGTTGACTTAGGTTCGTCGGCTGGTTCGGCGGGGAGAACCCCACCATTCAGAACCAATTGTTCGCTACGTCAATTATGAGTACGATTAAATCGTAGACGAGGACGAACGTACTTGTAATTCGGGTCCAGCACCTGCGGATTTGGGAACGAATATGGCTTGGTTGATAGAAGTGTTTCGGTCTTGAAGCAATCAGAAAACCAGTGAGGCACTACCACTTGTATTGGGAGTGGAGTACTTTGAGTGCCAAGTGCTTTGGCGTATTTGGGCTTTGAATGTGCAGAAAGGGCGGCTTTAATATCATCAACAAAGTCAACTAGTTAACTTGTTGACGTACCCCAGTCGCACTAAGACAGAACAGATGAGTCACGTCGTTTGTCAACGCTTCCCGCCATTGACCACCAAAGGCGAGGATCCCAGCGGCAATAGATTCAGCATCCTTCACTGGAAGCTTAGTGGGAAGGACGAGATAAGATACTCATACTGCAGCAACCAGTGCGAGTAGACGTACATCGGATGAAGCGGCAGTGATTCCCGAGAAAAGCTTTTGTGGATCTGCAGAATAATAACGAGGGCTGGAACACGGCGAAATCAAAAACAACACCCCCGTTTAATAAGTCTGTCACGTACTCTTGTAGTTTGCTGAGCAAAATACTACGTTCGACCCAAGCAGGCTTTCTCACCCAAGATTACAATCAATTGACCGAATGACATAAAAACAAGTCGAACATACCGTTACAACAATTGCCTGTCTAGGTGTCTCTGATCCAATAAAGCAATCAGATGATGATAAAATGTGTGTAGCAGTCCCTATGTCTCCAGCTTCAGCCGCGCCATGTTCGATCAAGAGCTCTCGAAGGTGTTCAACAGTGACGCCCGACAGACCAGGAGTGAGAAAGAATTTAACGCTAGAGAAAAGTTGAGAAGCATCCTTGGTTTGAGCCCCAGCCGAAGACATAGTTCATGGATTCCAAGAATCAAAGCCCGTGCCGCAAGAGATAAGTGTGGTGGTGAGTTCTTTGTAAATAAGCAGCCACAGGTCAGGTTGGGCGCCGATGCCACGTGACTCGAACCTGAGCTAGGCACCGCCACCCTTTCAAACGGGAATCTTTCATCCCTCTCTATCGGAACCGTCCGGAAGCTAGTGAGAATTGTGATTCACCAAACCATCGTTTTGTATCGTATAAGCTCTTGTCACTTACATGAATCCGGAGAGACCTATACTATAAACTTTTGCATATCTAGAAAACATCCTGTTACGAGATGTTTTACAAGACACATGCTATAACACCTGCAAGTACAGAAGACTGGCTACTGGTTCAGCCCAAAATAATCATAGAAGAGCCTTAGCTGCTTGTCTGATACCCCACGCTACCGTGAGATACAAGGTGATAAAAAAGGATTGCGCATATCCCAAACTGCTAGCCACATGGTGCACGGACCAACATCAAGATTCACGATCTCGTGGCTATGGGCCCCGTGACTAACAACCAGTTGGACATCAACTCCTTCCCCTTCCCTTGCTATAATTATGTCTTCCAGCAGCGGCTTTTCCGAAGATTTCAACTCGATTTCGTCTTCTGGGTCAATGGCAACTAGTGAAAGTTGGCATGAAATTGAGGGGGAACTCCCTAAACCACCCCAAGACGTCGATTCATCTAAGCATTTCAATCTCGAGAATAATCAAGACCAAGACCAGTGTGATGTGTCACACGATAACGGTTAGCACCAAGGGGCTCATTGCCATGCGTTTATGCACCGATCCGAATCATTGACGCAGATGACTGGGACATCAGTCTCAACGAAGATAATACACCAACTTGTCCAGCGGAGAGCCTAAGGACCGACGTCCAGGAAACTAAAGTGGTACCATATTTGAGGGCGGAGGGAATTAGTTCTTTTAACGACGGTACTATTGATCTTGTGGTGAGTCTTGAGGACACCCTTGTTGCCAACACGATCTCAGCTTTCCGGATTTTCTGCTGATCTATGCCTTAATCTACAGGTTGGAACAACCACTCTCCGACTGCACGAATACAAACTTAAGGAGCTTACGATTCTCAAAGACGTGATTGAGGCAGAACGAATGACGCAGGGTGCTGAAATGAATGCGGCTCCTTTGCGGATCACGCTTGAAGAAAACGTTGACGATATATGCAACATGTTAGAGGTCTTATATAGCCCGTAAGTACAGCAACGAGATCAGAAAATTTTACTACATCCTAAATTAATGACCATCCGTCTAGCATTTATGCTGCTGAAACGCAAAACTTTAGCGTAGAGGTGCTGAAATCGACGCTCCGGCTCGCCACAAAGTTTCAGCACACTAGCCTACGCGCATTCGCGATCCGACGTCTCGAAGCCGAGAATATCAACCCCGTAGATCGCATCCTCATATCCCGTCAGTCTAACGTGCCATCGTGGATGCGTCCGGCGCTGGATGAGCTCTGCGCTCGAGAAGCGCCGATTTCGTTTACGGAGGCCGTCGCCCTCGGCACCAAAACCTTTGTGGAGATTGCCGCTAGACGAGAGGTGTACAAGTCCATGGCTGGG
>JANWGL010004299.1:0-16429 GCA_025200755.1 Ceratobasidium sp. C01 | reverse complement strand
AGCACCCCAACGGACAACCTTGAGATATCTTCAGCTGGCATTTCGAGTAATTGTTCAATTGGTATCGCCTGCGGGGTAGGTCGTTGTGACGAGGGTACTGGAGGCTGGGGATGGGGAGCGGACCGAGGAGGGGCATTAGAAGGTGCAGGAGGATTAGCCGGACGTGCAGAAGTTCTTGGTGGGGCCTGTTGTCTCGACGACCCGGATGGGGCGCGATTGGCTTGTGGGCGAGGAGGAACATTCGGAGCAGCTCGTGGTCCTCTATTTCTCGGAGGCACCTGGGGATTGGCTGGCCGAGGGGGGACAGGTGGTGGTGGAGACTGGTGATCAGGTTGAGGTAAAAGGTCGGCAAGATCTGCGATGCCATCCGCCATCCGCGAAAGGAAGCTCCTGGGTCGCTCTCCAGAGGGCTGAGGAATAGAACTCCGGCGATAAAATTCTTCATTTACCCTCGGTAAACATCCATTTCTTTCCTAGATCCCCAGTTAGACAGACACGTCATGGCGGCCCACAAGCGACACATACCCTAGCATCCATAATCGTCCGAACGTAGTCATCTTTTTCAACAGCGTGGCTGGGTGCTATAGGGCAGATAGTACTCAAGCGGGGTAATGAGATTAGCTCAAAAGTTAGGGAGCTAACCTGCCAATCCATAAGCACCGATATATGCCTTTAGGTGGCTAATAGGCATTGCTCTGAGCTGCGTGCGACCCATCGCAGTCACTGTTGGTAATGGTTTCAGTAGAGACCCAAGAATATGATTTCGACAACTTGTCTCGCCTCTTAAGACTTCTATACAATATGAGCAAACGTCGACCGGGTCGAACCCATTGTAAACTCTACAGAAAATAGTGACTTGAATGGCTATGCTCGGGCAAAAAGTAGAAGAAACGTACCCAATCCGAGGCATAAGTGCTCCATGGTTACAGCAGGTCGCGCAGTATTGGTATCCTTAGATAGTTCTCCATCAGTTATGCAGAACATGAGGGTATGAGATGACAAGATAGACACTCACCGCAGTGATTACACTGTTTCGGTCTATTAAATATGCGATTGAACTCCTGTATTATGGGTTAGTGAACTTGCGCCACAAATCAAAGTGATCTTGCAATACCTTATTGCATTTGCGGCACGATTCTGCGTCCCCGGCAGGCGGTGGGGGACCACTGAGCAATGGGAGACCTCTAATGCTGTCCATACTGCGTAGCTCTCGAGTATTGTGGGTAGCAAGGGTTGTAGGTAAGACAAAGGCAAGGTGTGGTAGTAGTAGTGTTTATGTCCCTGATGAACAGGTGGTTCGACAGGCGGGGCGCTTACGCAACTCTACAAAGCGCCCAGTCCATCGAGCAGATAACAATTTATTAATGCATAGGTTCCATTCTACATATCTATTTCATGACTTCGCGCTTGAAGGCGGGTCTGTGTCTATTCCATGCAAAAAGGATTCTAATCGTGGGTCGTCGGAGTAGCCACCTCGTAAAATCATAGCCTTTAACTCCCTCCCAGCAGTCGCCTGTTTGGTCATGTACAACTCGCGGAGTAACACATAATAAGTCGAGCTATTCGCCGCCGGAAATCTCCAATCCGCGACCGGGCCAAGTCGGTTACGGAATCGCTCTTTAGTGGAGGAGGGCGTCTCAACCGTGCTCTTATCGCGGGACTCCTCCATCCTCATCAGAATGGATTTCGCAATCTCCCACTCGTTATTCGAGACGTACGCTTTGGCTAGTGTGTTCCAAGTCATAACGGTGGGCGATATCTTGAGCTCTCGCATATCCTTCATGACATTGATGACTCCCTCAGGGCCTGACTTTCGGGCGAATGTGCCAATCCAGGGCTGGAAGGCGGTTGCATCGGGTAACATGGCAGGGGGTAGCTGAAATAAAGCATTCGATGCAGGGTTGCATGCTTCAACAAAGAGGGAGTAGCAGCGCTCAAAAAATCGATGATCTTCGTGGGAAGCTGCCAACGCAGCCGCAGACCAGGCAGCCAACGCAATTGCTTCGCTCGGGGGCCAGAGGGGTGCAAAATCTTCGTCTGAAGGTACCCTCTCGGGGGATTGGGATACCCCGAGCTCGTGTAAAAGTTGCTTTGGGATCCCAACAGGTAAGAAAATGGACAGGAAGGCCTGTAAGACCTCCGCATGCTGACCCTTCGATCGACACAGTTGCATTTCTGCGATAGTCCAGAGCCCTAAACTGGATTTCCATCTTGCATTACGAGACAACCGCAGAAGCCTACTTCGTAGGAGGGGCAACGCGCGGTGGTGACCGGTGGACAAGTAAGAGTCCATGAAGGATGCTAAATCCGTTACAGAGATATTGCGCCCAGTGCCAACCCTGGCCTTGATCCAGAGCAACTGCCTCTCCACTGGTAGTCGCGGCATGGATCCTGCCTTTTGGGAAGCAAAAGATCGTCGAGTAGTGAAATGGGGTCTCGCATACCCCGCCTGCTCGCATAAGGTTCGTAGATGCTGTGCGTCGGTCGGACGATTGAGTCGTTCAAGTTCCTCGGCGACTATGCGATAGGCAGTTGGCCCCACGGTACGACGGTCGCTGTGTAAAGCGAGCAAGCTTTCATATGCTGCATCTATCCGCCCAGATAGACAGAGGCCCCGTATGAAGGTGCTGTTCCAACTTCGTATGACCCGGGGCGGGATGCTCGACGACTGGGTCTTGATGGCGCTCTCCGAAGCGGCGTTCGCTATATCCACAAGTAGCTTCGAAGCTAGCTCTGGTGTCGAGTACCGAGTGACGTGGCTAATGGCAGGAATGGCCACCCATGTACACATTCCTTTACGAGCAGCGATAGTGCTGAATCTGCAGAGTAGTTCAATGTCTTCAGGCCGCTGCAACAGTCGTGCCAGTATTTCAACCATCGCTGGAGGTATTGAAATCTTTTTCGACCATGGATAGGGTGTTCCTGGTACGAGCTCGCACCACTTCAGAAAGTCGTGTGGATCGGATTGGTTTGGGTTGTCAAGTAAGTGTTGAGCGACCCTACCGTAGATAGTATCTTCAGTAATTGGGGTATGAAGAGCATCTAAATCGCGCCGGAGAGATATCGCCCCAGCAAAGTCGTTTCGCTCTATGTACCTCATTAACAACGCATTTGAGCGTGCTATATGCGAAAGTTGGTTGGGGAGAGTAGCTGGTTGTCGGATACGTTGTCGCTTGAGAGCACGAGATCGAGTAGCAGAGGAGCGAGCATAACCAGTATCTTCAGATTCAAATATATTCTCGTCCGGCGGGGCCAAGGGATAAGGCTCATAGAGCGCTCGGAGGGAGGGATCGTCATGTGGGAGTGCAGGTGAGAAGGGCACAGACAGGGAAGAATAAGACCATCGTAGTATACGGGTGACGCGCTGAGCAGATGGGCTAATCTGACGGGCCACAAGTTCAAGCCCAAGTGGAAGGAGCGAAGAGCTAGCTAGACTGGCCATCTAAACTGTGGGGTGGTTGCTCTTATGGTATCTTGGCGAAATCAATGCGGAGACCAGACTCACCAGTATGAAGGGGGGTTCGAGTTACGGCCTACGCAAGCATACCTATTTTCGCCAGCGTGTGCCCAGTTGGTAGTAGTACTCGGTTGTGGTTGTCGTAATAGACTGAGAAACTTCACGAAAGTCGTGTCAAACGTTCACGTGCTCCATTTGACTTGAGCAAGAAATTAGGTTGTCTTTCATTCAGATCATGTTGCTGCCTTTCAAGTCGCAAGAAGTAAATCATGTCTGTTTAATTTCCCAAAACATCTATCCATAGTGAGCAATCCGATATTTTATCGCGAAGTGGGGATACCACTCGCGGATGCGCCAATTTCAGTCACCAGCGTCAACGGGCAAATCTGGCCCTTGTACTCTGGCAAAAAGCTAGCACCGCTGAAAGGGCAACGAACGGACGCAGACCCCTTGTAAATAGGGGTGTAGCTGATGGCGCAGATGTCGAACTCTGTGAACTCATCATAGGAGATTTCGACTGCGTCCCGTGGGTTTCGGTCTCCCTGAGCAATCACTTCACGAGCCTAGAGATGGAATTAGCCTTGCAGCCTAGCTGATGTTCCCAAAGCATACCTTGGCGACTACCGGAGCAGCAGGGTTAAGTTCAAGCAAGCGGCGAGCAAACTTAGCTCCAGCAGCGTAGTTCTTTGCCTTGAGGAATACGGTCATTGCATTCCTCAGGGCGATCTGTTGGTGGCTAGGCTGCAGGCGACAGTGAGTGAAGTAGGCAGCTAGTTCAAGGCTCCGTCGGACGTTTGAAGGGTCTTCTTGCACCAATTCTCGTCGCGCCAACTCGATAGAAATGCCCAAAAGATACTCGCGAGCAAAAGCAATGAGTTCTTGTAGCTGTGTATCGGTTGAGCAACAAACCAATGGACGAGAAAGAGGGCGCTCACCTCCGAGTTTTCTTCTGATGACAATGGGACGGTAAGAAGTAAGGAGTGCAGCAATTGTTTGAAGGCTGAAGCAGCGTCGGTCAACTTGTTCCCCGCCAAAAAGCGGCAGCCATCATTGAACTCCTGTGAGCGCAAGGCCTTGACACTCCTGTATACGACTGGCAAAACTCGCCCAGGAGATGTCTCGTCGGGGTTACGGCGAATATGGAGTTTGATGGGAGGGACCGAGGCGGTCACGGAGAGATAAGCACAAGCAGAGCGATATATCGACATAAATATCGGTTTGAGGGGCTCAAATTGGACAACACCTGATTGCCGGTGTAGCAACTTCGGTTTGGAGATTCAGAAAAGTTTGTTGTGCATAGTGAGCATTCAACACTTACCTGCATAGCTGATTCGAACGAACCCGCGGCAACATGGTCGGCGGCGAATGGCGAATTTCGAGTCCAAAGCTCAGTTTCTGCAATGCCCGTCGACGCGCCTCCTTCATTGTCTTCCACCAATCCAACTTCACCATCTTCTGCATCGCCCACGGCCTCATCGAGATCCCAGCCTTCAGCATCGGCGGCTTCATCGTCCTCGGGTGCCGCATCGCCAGCCTCCCACTCGTCCAAAGCTGGGGCCGAGTCAGCTCCATTGACATAAGCAGCGGCTCCTGACGGATCCATAAGACCGCCATTAGCCATAGCCTTTTCGAAGAAGTTTTCTCCCTTCGACAATGAAGGCCAGTTGAGTTGGGTAGTCGATGTAACCACGGGGGGCGGTAGAAGCGGAGCGGGCGCAACAGGTGGGAGGCCTTCAATGTCTTCCTCGTTCAAACCAACTGACTGAAGGATCTCCTCCGCAAGTTCATCCAAGCCGTGATTCCGGGCGGTAAGATAAGCCAACGGTTCTACGCATATAACTTAGTATGGCGCGTGATACCCTGAGAAATGGACTTACGCATGCCAACATCACGCAGCAAGTTGACTCGACCTTCAACGTCCCCAGAATAGAGTGTGTTTTGGAACTTAGACATGGGATCACCACGCGCCTCCGCAATTTTACCCATCTTAGCCAGTTTATCGGAGCTTCCCGTAGCCATATACAAGAATGACAGCTTGTCGAAGTTTTTGGTCTTTTGGTAGGCAATCTCCACAATCTATGAAATAAAATAACCTAAGTCTTTAGTTAAGGTAATACTTAGACAACACTAACCTTGTGGTTGCCTTGTCGCAAACCTTGTTGAGCCAACCGCTCCCAACATTCTGGCTTCTCAATTGCCCTGGCCGTCTCTAGCGCGACGTCGAGATTTCCACATTCAATAGCAAGGTCAAACCGAGTGTTCTTGTCTTGCACGAAGTGAAGGGCAATCTAGCAGCGTACGAGTCAATCGGTGAGCATACACTGTTGAAACCAAATAACCTACCTCGGGGAAGCCTTTCTTTTGCAAGTACGCGATAATGCTTTGGCCAACTAGATTGGAGGTACGAATGATGTGCAGAACTTCCTCGTAGTTGTTGCGGACAAGAGCGAGCTTGAACCGGTATTCGGTCGGGTCAATATCCATGGTGCTCGGGCGCGCGCTTCGGTCGAGGTAATGGATCAACTTGCCCTTGATACGAGTGAGATAGACAGGTTGATCCAAAGTTTTAATGATGCCATTGTCGCTGAAAATAACTCTTAGCGATCACGCATATGGTCACGTCATGAAAGTACGACATACCCGTTTGGTAGCGCATACTTGATATGGTTCAGGGTCGAATACACGAACACGCCGCTATCATCCCAAGCCCCAGACTTGATCCTGATCGTCTCGTGAATAAGGCTGCTTTGCGACATGGTCTTATTGGCGATGGTGATGGCTAGTCAAAATTGTCAATAACTGAGCATCCTGGATTGTTACACTTTAACTTACTATGTTTGCTCAACAACGCAACGGAGCTTCCGTCCGCATTCCAAATCACGTACTTCACCGGGGGCGTCGTCAATTCGGCAAGCACCTTTTGCTGTTGAATGTCGTACAGGACAACAGCGGTCGCTGAGCTCAGAATCAAGCTTGCAGTACCGCCATAGAAGATTTCATTTGCCTGCACGGGGGCTTTGATCGTTTTTGTGATTGTGTTCGACAAGTCCCGGATTTGGATGTTCTGTTTATATTAACGTTACTAAAAATACGATAGACAAAATAGCCCTGTACTGACCTGAGTTGCTTTTTCCAAAACGGCAAACCGATTACGAGCGACGAAGACTACGCTGTTACCGGTACCTCGCTTTCCGTCGGTTGAGGAATCTCTCAACTCGCCAGATCCAACGTCCCGAGGTAACCCGACAAGCTCATATATTCCGTTGTCTGCTGTCTGCAAGGTAGGTAAATACACCGAAAAAATAATATTAGTTAGGACTTAGTGCTTACTGATGTAACGATAATCGCGCGCTCAGCAGGGTTAAAGCTCAAGGTACGAGGTTGTACGTATTGGCCTCCCAGTTTCCGGACGCTCAAGACTCCAGCGTCTGCGCGAGTAGATAAATCGTACTGATGCACATATTTGTCACGGATGTAATAGAGGGTGTCCTGGAAGAGCGAGAAAGCGGGTCGTTCACGCTCGAGTTTGAATACAATCAGTCCACTATCGTGCCCTAGATATAACTTTAGTTACAATTACAGCGTTGGTGAGAAAAATGAAGCATACCAGCAGCGAAGAGATTGAGCTCGGGGTGAGCAGTCAACGCCCAGAATCGGTCGTGCTCCCGGCGGAAGGTTTGAACCGCGGTCCTCTTTCCCATATCCCAGACACGGATAGTCTTGTCTTCGCCAACGGACAGGATGAGTTCATGGCGGGGGTGGAATAAAGCGCTAGCCACGTTATTGAAGTGTCCACGGCAAGTATCGACCTCCCAAGCTTTCGTCTCGCTCATGCGCCAGAGCTTGATTTGACGGTCGTCGGCGGCTGAGACGATCAACGGCAGGGTGGGATGGAAAGCAGCAAAATTGACGCCGCGATCATGCCCTTCCAGGACGTACTTGACTGTCGAGAAAGTGTCGAAAGCATCGAACCCAGCGGTGCCCATGGATCCTGCTGCTTGTGCGGCTGCATGGGTAGCGGGGGTGCCGCCGGTTTTGCGCAACCCGGAAATATCCCAGACGCGTACTGTTTGGTCCATGGAAGCAGAAACAACCAAATCATCCTTTGGATGGAACTGGGCAGACATGATGTAATGAGAGTGACCCGTCAAGATCGCGATACAGTTGCGAGAGGTACTGTTCCAGATGCGGATGGTTTGGTCGTCTGAAGCTGAGATCTTTGGGACAGTGAGTAAGGTGAATGAAGGTGCTCAAAAAAGGCTCACAATCCATGGCATGTCGTGATGGAATTGCACGGTTCGTACGTAGTCCAAGTGACCATGTAGAGTGAAGAGGCATTTTCGGCTTTGAGGTCGTAAGTCTGGTAGAGGTCCTTCAGTAGGCTACCCAAACTAGTAGTATAGACAGTCTTACCCCAGACCTTGACTTTGTAATCATCGCCTCCAGTTACAAGCAGCGGTCGCGTAGGATGGATCGCGACACCTCGGACAGGACCTAAAACGCCGACGAAGGTTATCTCTATTATTCGGGCCGCGACTTGAATGACGCATACGTACCATCATGCTCGTCAAATCGGTCGACGAGAGTTCCCATTTGGTAATTCCACAATTGAACGCTTCCATTGTGCAAGGACGCGGCGAGTAGGGGACGCGTCGGGTGAAAAGCGAGCCCTTTACCAGAAGCGTTAGAGATACGGCGATGTATGCAGATAATGCGATAAATTTTCACCTTTCACGCGATTGCTTTTGGACTCAAATTTAGTGAGCATCTGCATGCTGGGCTAGTACTAGAGCTAGGGCGATACGAGAACGCTTAGGTGCGAAGACGTGTATAGATTTCGAAACACTCACTCTCAGGCCTTCCGGCAATGTTTTATACTGCCCACAACGTTATATCTTCAATATATATAGCCTTTCCACGACTCGATGTCTACTCTCCAACGTGGAAATTAAGAGTCAAACCTGAGAACGACGTGTCGAAGGATGAGGATGGCTGTTACACGTGCTCCGTTACAGGGTTACCCACCTGTGACTTATATATTGGTCACTGGTCACGAAATTACCATTGACAACCACCTACCTATAACCTCCACTGCCTTGGCGCGTCTCTGCGTTGACTTTACTCTTCGATATGTCTCATTCATTGACCCCAGATTATCCGTCTGCTCAACCCCGACCGCAACAAATACTGGCCAGCAGCCCACCGAGCTCCCCACATCCGGGACCACTATCCAAGCCGGACGACATAAACTCGCCTTTTGAAGTCCTGAACAGCGACCTAGTTTGCGAACCTTACAACACTGATCAATCCTCTCAACCAGAATTTGAACGGGGTATGTGTTCTAACGCTTTTCTCGACCTTTCACCGCGCATACATTCGGGTTACTCGCTGACGTCGGGGTTCCAGCTGTTGCAGAGGGCCTTTTGCATCTAATGATGAACGTACGCGCCTGGGCGGAGGCAAGACCTGCGTATGAAGCAGCCCAAGAGAAAGCGCACATCATTTCTGAAGTTCGCCAAGTCGAGAACCGCGAGCGCGAGCAAGGCATGTCTATCCCTTTCGTTTTGGGTGCGCTCGCGTCATACCCTCTTCTTCAACCGTCCCAACCAATACATGCGCTGATACTTTATTATCTAGAGTCAATACGTCAGAGACTTGTAGGATTCGTTGCTTCTGTTCAATCCGCTTTGAACGACCTCCAGGGCTAAGGTCACATCTGTGTGATGCCACTAAAAGTGTTTGCTGTTGTTCCCCTGATTTCGTTTGTAACTTATTGCGTGTAAAGCGTTATATATGTAGAGTGGTGCGTATAACCTATTACCCCCCAAACTCACGAACGTTATCTCCTCCTAGCTTGCGGCTGCCATGCAGAAGGTTGTTCCGGTCCAGCCTCCTTTTGAGCCTTTTCCCAAGGATCCTCAACAGGTTTTGGTACTTCTCGCACAGGTGCAGGTGGCCAGTCGGCGCTCGCATTCCGAGTGGCAGCCGCTTGCTCATCTCCCGGCGCTAAGCGTAGCGTCTCCGACTGCTCCAACGCCAGACGCTCACGGTCTTCGCGGTCTCGGGCCTCGATCATTTGAACGTTCTGTTGGAGTCGTTGCCTGCGTAGAATATCTTTTTGAAGTTCCTGTTCACCACGACGTGAACGAATGGGTTGTTGGGTTTGCTAATGGGGCTTACCTGAATCGTCGGGGGATCTGGCCGAGTGTGAGAGAGCCACGATGTCCATTGCACTAAGATTACCGGGTTTATTGAGTGCGCCAGGAAAGTTAGGCATAGGGCACTTACCAGGGAGCTGACGAGCACGATTTGCGTTCTGGAGAACGTCATGACTAACTTGCCCATATTCGACTCGTCGTATAGACCTTGGTAAGTCTACGAAAGATAAAACATAAGTTACGTCACTAGTCGGTTAAATAATTAAAGTCCAACTTACCTGTTCGTAGGCTAGGGATTTCGAAGTATCTGTTGCCTATGAGATTGCCGCCAGTGGCGAGTTAGTAGGCTCATCGGTTATCGTGGGCCCGATACTTACCTTGTAGATCCTCCCCGACAAAATGCCTGCTCTTCACATTCCACTCGTAATTGACCCACTGAGATTCGTCACTTCCGTATCCACTCACTTGTCGCCTCCACACCGCCCATGCCCTAGAGAACATCCCCATCTTTCAAAGGGTCGGGAAAGATCGAGCCGTAGACTAGTCGTCGAAACTTGTTTCGAGGAAGTAATAGTTTTATGCGGGAAGATAGATGAGGTAGGGTCGTAGCCACTGAGCCAACTTGAGGTCGTTCACCCACGTGATCGTCCGGATGGTCGAATTTCCGGTGATTTACGTGCACGCGCTCTCTCTAAACCCAAAACCCATGATTGTAATACTAGATAGCAGTATTGTAATACACACAGCAGTGACAAGATTAACCAGCAGAGCACATCTCCCAAAACAAAGCACAAGGACAAGCGCAATACAACACCGTCGTCAAAGCGCATAAATGGACATCAAGATCAGAGTGCGTAGCGGAACGACAAGTTCTCCCTATCTGTCAGATCCAACAGGCCCCGATCGACCTTTTGGCGGATGACCTGACCATCAGCATCGACCCTCTCGACGTATCCGTGCTCCTCGTAGGCGCCTCCGTTGGAAGACGCTTGGAGCGCATCGCGGCGCTTGTTCTCCGCTTGGAGGACGTAGCGGATGGTGAGGAGAAGGATGATGTCCCCGACGTACGAAGCCTATCAGGGTGGGTGAGTACGGGTGGCGAGCTAGGGGAAGATATGCGAAGCTTACAAGGCAGATGCCCCAAGGGACCAAGTTCCTGGGCCTGTACTGGGCTTTCCAGAACTGAGTGCACAAGATCTGGCCAAGAGAATATCCGATAAGGAAGATGGCGTTGACAGTAAGTTTCTACGGAACTCGAAGTCAGCTCAGGAAACTCGTGCGTCTAAGGTTCGACGTACCTTGGTGTGTCCAGCAGTGGTAACGGTGACCCATCCAACAGCCATGACGAACGATGCAGCACCACCAACGTTCAACACATAGTAAGCACACAAGAGACCGACATGGTTGCCCCAGGGGAGGGTCATAAGCAGGATGGCGCCCAACGCGGATGGCAGGAAGAAGATTACCGCGATTATGGAGCGCGAGTTCTAGTGCGGCACAGGTTAGAACGAACGGCAAAATTAAGAAGAAGAGGGCACACCTCGAAGCGACGGAGAATAAATGTCGCGCTTGTAATGGAGATGATCATGAGCACACCGACGGGGATGTTAAGCAAGGTCGTCTGGAGCAAGGTGAAGCCAAAGGACTGGATGATTAGTCCATATTGGATGCTGTAGCCGTTTTGCAGATTGCTGGAAGCAACATTTAGTAAACCGCAAGGCAGACCCGATGAAGCAACTCACGAAATGGCAGCGAAGAGGAAAAAGAGCCAAGTCTTCACGTCTGTCAACGCCTCGATGACCTGACTCTTCTTCCAGGTCTTCGTCTCAACTCCACTCTGGTTTCCTTGTATACGTTTGACTGCTTTGATCTAAAGATAACAATCAGCACATTGTGGGGGTAGGTTGCTACGTCTACACGTACCTTGTCCTCCTGGCTCAAGAATCGCGCGCGAACCGGGCTGTCTGGGAAGACATAACCAAACCAAGTCGCAGCGAGGAGAGTCAATCCGGTGTAGATAATCATCAAAAGTTGCCAGCGGTTAGGTTTTCCTGTAGGATCCGCATGACCAACTCCAAACGATAAGAAGCCGGAAAGGACAAGGGCGAGACCGTTAGACATGAATGCCCTAGAAAGTCTGTGAGCCAAAATCTCCCATCATTGACATATGGGGTAATACGCACCAACCGATTCGTTCACCAATCTCCGTACGCGTGTAGAACATCGATGTGACCAGCATAACACCACTTGTAATGCATCCTTCCGAGGCACCGAGCAGGAAGCGCAGCACAACTACGGAAGGAGTTAGACTTGAAACTCGGTTGGGATATTCTGATGCTTACACAACCCAGCGAAATTCTTGCAGACGGAGTGAAGCCCAATGAAAACGGCCCACAAGAAGAGGTTGACAGTAAGGTATTTTGCGACCGGGAAACGTTGAAAGGCCCACGAGTGGAAATACTCGAACGCGATGTAGCCTGGCATTATTGTTATTAAGACGGTCCTGATCGGAAGATCAGCGCTCCAGCTCACCAATGTAGAACGCGGAACCGAGAGTGTTGAATTGGTTTGCTGTGAGCTTGTTGTCTGTTATGATTCCAAGGATAGAGCTAGCTCCCAATGTTCCTCTGTAACGAACAGTCAATGAGCTTTGAGGGCAAGCTAGTGATGAGGATGACGCACTTGTCGAGCGCATTCACTAGATTTTTAAGTTAACACCGGGTTTTTGAATCTTGTCCAACAAGACTTACGGCAATAGATACAAAACAACGGCGGCAATACCACCCAGTCAATCTTTCTCCGAATCCTTCGAGCATCTGCAGGATCGAGCGGGCCGTCGTCGGCGTGGCCAGCTACGAGGTCGACTGCCTCGTCGACACCCTATGTTCATGCGGCGTCAGCTCCAGCAGAAAGTTCGCCAAGTAAAGTACAAACCTTGCTGTACTGGACGGCCTCGACCTTACTCGAGTCGAAGGACGGAGACTTCTTCTCGTCGAGCGAGTGAGCGTCGCTACTCTCTTCCCTGCGGATGTTGTTGTCTGCCATGGCCAAGGAGAAGGGGGAGGTGGAGAGATACAACTCAAGAAATGAGCGACCCGAGGCTTTTCATCACTTGCTCACGACGCGAAGAGCCTTGGGGCTGATGTAATAGGAACCACTGCGCCAGGAAGTTCAGGAGAAGATCGCCCGCCGATTCAGGTTCATCCGCGTGGATTTTGGTGAGCACGTTTACGCTGTCACTAAAGGTGGCGCACACTTGCACAAAGTTTGGTCCAGGAACGAATTAATTGGCGTTCAGAACAGGTTCGACCTTCTTCCCCCGCCGGTATTCAAACCAAATCCAAACTGTAGTCGGTTTAGACACTGCTTCCAAATTCTTATGCATAACGATGAAGCACTAGGCTAATTGCCTCGCCTGTGCTCGTAGCTCTAACGATGTGGGTGACCAGGAATAGCCGGCCTTTTTGCCTAACAACAAGTGGGGCAGCGAATAGTGTCCACATGTTGGCCCTAAAGCTGCCAATTGTAGCAAGGTGGCGGGGGGCCATCTCCGAGGAACCAATCCTTATCGGTGGCCAATTTATGACCGGAACTATCTTGGTATAACATAAGACCCGCAGCCATAGCCAAATTCAGACCCCAAATATCGCAAAAATGAATTGGATTGACGTGCAATCTAGACACTTGGTCAACTGATCTAGTTAGCGGCTGCTTGAATGTATTGGCCGTGCCCTTGCTAGACGTGAGGGCGTGGCCCGCAATCGAGGAGATGGTGCTATAGCATTTTGGGACCCGATAGCTTGATCTACCTATGAGTAGCCTTGCTTCGACAACGTGAATTACTATAACGGGTCACTCTAGATTCAAAAGTGTGCACCAAGACCGTATTCTACGCTTGATACACTTTTAGCGCCAAACAAACTACTTCGTATTTGTCGACTTCCATACGAGTGCACGTTTTCCTGCTCCAGTTGCCACCACTGCAAGAATAGCACCATAGCCTAGGACCTGGAACAACCGGAGCTTCATCCAGTACACCAAGAGGAGGGCCTCGAATGCGAAGATCGCCAGGAGGAACGGCCCGGTGTGCGAGAGGGACGCGACGCTCATGTCCAGCGGAATCGAGATCTGGGACAACTGTGACGAGAGAGGTAAGTAACGGATGCATAATGAAATACGAATGTGATAATTGCTTACAAGACCGGCAAGAATGAGCCAAGGGGCCAACGAGGCGATTGTGAATACCCCAGAGATCGCTTTAGGAGGTTGGGTAGGTTCCGGGTTAAACGTGTGCGCAATAAGCGGCTGCGGAGCGTAATGTTTATCGAGGGGGTGAGGGGTAACTGTTGCCGTTGATGTAAATAAACGGAACCAGCTGATCTGGTTTCAGACTTACCTGGTGCAGACGCGGGAAGTCTCAATTTGAAGAGTGGCACGGAGAGCGGGGAGTGGGTGAACGAGCCGAGGATGAGGGAAACACTTAGTGGGTCTTCACCCGAGGGTGGTAGGGAAATTGGTGGTCGACTAATGTTCTACATTGTAGATTTAGAACAGGTACCGACGAGACGCTACGTAATTACTCACAATTTCGACCTTTCCCTTGCCATCCTTCGTGACTTTCACCGGCTGAATACCTTCCTCTCCCGTTTTGTCGTCATACATGCGTAAGAACGCTTGGTGGGGACGAACCGGAGTACCGTCGTCGCCCAGCACAGTGAAAGATACACGTAGGTTCTCGGATTTCCCCACTGTCACTGTAGTCAACGACTGGCCCAGCTCAATCCTGACGCGCCAAAGCAATGAGCGTAGGTCATATAACTATGGTTAAGAACTCACGTTTCAGCACGGACTATGCTCGCTTTTGACGAAGTCACAGCAAACTTGGGAGCTTTTAGGCTCAGCGCAGTCGCCTGGAGCGCCAATGCGGGGAGCAACAACCATCGAAATTGAGAAAGCATAGCTCCAAATATCCCGTATACTAGTTAATAGAACCCAATAGATCGTTTGTGATACCAGACAAAGTCTCCAGAAAGTAAGACCACAAGTTTACAGCGCGTAGTGCTCCAGTGAGAATGACCTGCCACGTACTGTAGCCCTCAGGGTCCGCGCAGCATACCTTGAGTCACGTGGTCTCGTGTAATACAAACCGCCTCAACGAGAACGGAACGCGATGTCTGTCGATCCCTGGCACGAAGTAAAGAATGAAGTGCAGAATTCGTTGGAGACGGCTTCAAATCTTAGAGCGTCTTTTCTGAGGATTCAAAGTACGGCTTCTGCGAACAGTGAGGAGTTGAATTGGGCGAGGAATGAGGTGAGTGGTGTGGGCTGGATTTGCTTGGGTGCCTTACACTTATGCTTGTGAACGGTTTAGCTCAAAGGGACACTTGCTGCCCTTGATGCCGACCTGGAGGACCTTGAGGAAAGTGTTCGGTAAGTGTTTGGATCTTCGTGGGCTACCTAAATTCACTTCTGAATACTTATTCCGCCTGAATAGAATCGTAGAGGAGGCTGGGGGAAGACTCTTCGGAGTGGAAGAGGAGGAAGTCGCGGCTCGTAGAAAATATGTTGTTCACGTACGAACGCAAATAGAGGTACGGTAAGAGTGCAACCAAGCTCCGAAGTTATAACTTTTATTGAGATAGTGTTGCTTGGGGGTAGATGATGCGAAAAGAGGCCAATTCTGCATCAGTGCGTGCCTTCTACTAGCACCTGGGTTGTAACAGGCTCTAACATCTTTCTCAAAAGCCAAATGCGAACGCGACTGGGCCCTCTAGGAGTACGCCTAATATTGATCCTGAACCTGGTGAAGATGATCAGGCTGAATGGTCCAGGTTGGAACAGGAGGTAGGTCACGAATTATGGGACCTGTTGCTTTTGTCTAACGCGTTTGGTATTCAGATGGAAGTTCAACGCCAGGATACGGCCCTTGAATCTATTTCCGGGACGCTACACACGCTAGCTTCACAAGCGGGGCTGATAGGCCAAGAAGTTGAAGAGCATACTGAGTAGGCCTACTATACGCACCTTGTGATACTTTTGTTTGACGTTATATTTTAGGATGCTAACCGACCTTGAATCCCAAGTGGACCGGTCAGACTCAAAACTGAACTCGGCTATGAAAAAGATGAAACATTTTATTCGAGAAACGGAAGGTAGGTTTGGTTCGCTGAGATCTCTCGGATCCGATCTAACTCACTTGGTACGCAGAAACGAAGTCTGGTTGGTGTATTGGGATCCTGATAGTTATACTATGTGTCCTGCTTTTGGCTGTCGTCTTGGTATGAGCTTTTCTTGGTTATCCTACGTCTCGCCCTCCTACACACGCTGTCCTTCAAGAGTACCTTTCTAATTCCAGCACAAATATAAACACACAGTTATCATACTTGTACTACCTACACTGCCGTCTATTTCACCCTCGGCCGACCAAGTTGCACGCAGCAGTCACGAGCACATATTTTCTCTCACGCTCCGAGTCAAAGACTGCGCAGTAGAGGTTCTAAAGACCTATCTCTTTCCATGCCGTTCTTTCCCCCTGTCTTGAGGTGAGAGACCATGTGGCTCATGTGGCTAGCATGACGGATGCAAATCGGACTCAGATACACCCGATCAAGCCAGCCACCTCAAAAAGCCCCATCCCTTACCTGTTGCCACACCCCAACCACCACCCTTGCCAGTAAATCTGTCCTTCATATAATATCAAAGGTATGAGATCTACCCACCATCGAGGCAATCTACTGATCTCCCGTTGTAATATTTCTAGTTGGGTATCCAACATGGACAAGATACGCTCTACACTCGTAGGGGCCACGACGCC
>JANWGL010004298.1:0-23781 GCA_025200755.1 Ceratobasidium sp. C01 | reverse complement strand
CTCCCCGCGGGTCCCATCTTCGAAACCAGCGCATCCGGAGGTATGAGGAGCGGCTGGTTATCACCGTCGAGGCGGAGCTACCTCCCTTTCCCCCGTTAGACTAAATTGTGGCAAGAGACGAGCGTACGTACGTTAGAAAGGCCTCCTTCGTTGACGTTTTCGGGTATGCATTTTTGTCCTGGCCAAAAGGAAGGCATTGTGGGAGTCTCGACGGGGTCTGCTAAAGACCACATGCGGGCTGTGTGGTCTCTTGAAGTCGATAAAATATAATTTGGCCAGGTTGGATGGGTCGTGAGGTGAGTGATAGCCTAACGAACGTATTCCGTCAAATAGAACCGTTGAAGATAGATTTCTCGTACCCCTCCATGCCCAGTCATAGCTCCAACGATCTTCCAATCCTCGACATCCAGGACGTATATGATCCCTTTTCTACCCGCAAACGCGACCATAGGATGTAAATTCCCGAAATCCAATGCCCAAGTAACAGTCTTCAAGCTTTCGTCCTACACCAACCTCAGCATCCCACGCTCATCGCATACAACCACTACCACTCACCTCCGGAACCTTTATAACCGTCCTCATACTCTGCAACACATTATTCCTCGTCCCAACCAGCCTAACCTATCCCATCCTAAGTTACAACTTATACGTGATTCCTTAGAACGTACCTCATTTTTCGCAACAACCGCCACACACCCCATCCACATCTTCAAAACCTTCGCCCACACCTCCTCCGCATTCGCCTTTCCCCCTCCCCCGAACGGTCCTCCCCCACTCCTCATCGTGGTCATCGATCCAGGCCACGTCCTCGCCCTTCCTCCAGCCCAAAGTGTACGTAAACTATCTTTGTGCCATGGGAAGAAGGCGGCGTTTGTTAGGGTTGGGGCGTTAGCAGGGTCCGATGGTAGCGTTTGGTCCTACAAAGCGTCAATGTGTTGTGCGTTGGTGTGGTAATGGGCGCTGGGTGTCGGGTTGGTGTTATGTAAATGGTAGGCATACCATCATGAGACATTTGAGCTTGAACGTGTTCAGCACTTCCTCTCTTTCTCCATCGATGGAGATGTCTGAGCCCTATCGAAATGTAATTGCACCGAGTAAATAACAACGACAATAACACGCGTGATACGCACGGGCATCGCGAGGGCGTTCAGAGATCAGATACACCGAATAACGCAACGGCGTAGTTAGGTAGTGAAGAGAAGCAATAAGACGGCGCAGAACCAAGTCCCAGTCGAGTTCGAGAAGACGAGAAGGTGGTTGACAAAAGCACCACAGCCACCAAGCTCGATTCGCGTCGGCCAAGGCTCTGGGCCTAAGTGCGCCACGATCATGTCAGCTGGCGAAGTTGATGAGCTCGAGGTCGGCGCTCATCCTCGGCTCGGTATTTGATTTCAGCTCTGCTCGTTGGACGACGCAAAATCGAGCTGGAGGCGGGCGCTGGATGGGACGAGGAAGCACAAATGAGTTCATTTGGACTGAACTACACTATCCCAGCCTATCCCGCTTTCGACCGAACGATAGGCGCAGCTGCCAAGAGCAAATGAGATCGTTCGGCCCCGCATTACCAAATATTGCCAATTACAGCTAAAGGGACGCGGAGAAACAAACTACACTCCTGTTTTAGCACAATCACCGACAGATCAGCGCTAGACCCATTCATTCCCCACACCATTGAATGACAGCGAACAGTGTTCAATTCAAGGGATTCAACGAAAAGAATAAACATCATCATTGCATTACGAGAAACATCAGAAAGATCGGGGGTTACGAGAAGCCAAGGCACCTTTACATGGGTATGTCGTCAACGGTGAAGAAAATGGTGCACGTTTGTCGTGTTGGGCGTTCAGACATGTTCCTTTGTAGGCGGGGGGTAGTTCGGGGGAGTATACCCTGGAGGAGGCGGTCCCGGAGGCTGTCCGCGCGCAGCAGGTTTAGGAAACGTACGATCGAAAGTGCATGGAGACTTACGGGAGCGTATTGCGATTGATTGTTGGGTGGATAGTGGCTCCCCGGTGAGCTAGGCATTGGTGCGTTGTTCACTGGTGCGCTGTAGCAACATAGGTTAGGGACAGTAGTATGAAATGAAGTGGGAGCGCCCACCCAGTGTTCCAGGCGCCATTGGATTGGGGGTAATTGTCCTGACCGGGGCTCCATTGTTGCTGTTGCTGTGGTGGATATGGTTGATATTGTTGATACTAGTAGGCTGTGAACAAACGAGTGGGAGCTAGAGTGTTGGCTGGTACGTACATTAGGATCATATGTCGGCTGATGCGGGTGGAGAGCCGGGGGCTGAACTTGGCCATAGTTCGGGTGCGTGATGTACGCCTCGTTGACCTGCCGAACACGGCGCCGGCGCAACATGACAAGACATAAGAGCGCGACCAGCGAGAGGACAGCTGCAGAGACCGTGAGCGGGGCGGCGAACTAGAGCGTCGGACATACCTATCCCGATACCAATCCCGAGCCGGGCCGCATTAGATAGGCCAGAGCATCGATATCTGCCATAACTGAGGGGACATTAGACAAATAACTACGGTGGCCTTACACTCACTAGTCGTATCCGCATGTGCGAATGGCAAAAGCACCAGGAGCGGCAGCAAGTAGGAATAGCGCGATCATGGTGGCTCGGGCGATGAGGCAAGATCACGTGCAAGTGTTATGTGGGAGAGTTCACGTGACTCACTTGCACGTGACCTTGACTACGATGAGCTCGAACACGGTGGCGGATGTGGGGATGGAGGAGGAGGGGGCCCAGGCAAAGCGCTACTTGGCCTCCCAGACGCACGACATTATTATCCCCTCCTACAGCGTCTGGTTCGACATGGGCTCGATTCACTCGGTCGAAAAGCGCGCTCTTCCCGAGTTTTTCAACTCGCGTAACCGAAGCAAGACGCCTACTGTATACAAGGATTATCGCGACTTTATGCTCAATGCCTATCGTATGCGACCGGCCGAGTATTTAACTGTTACTGCTTGTCGCCGAAACCTCGCTGGCGACGTTTGTGCTATCATGCGCGTCCACGCGTTCCTTGAGCAGTGGGGCCTCATCAACTACCAGGTAAGTCCCCCCTCAGCCGTTTCGAGCCCCCCTAACCCTGCGTAGGTCGACCCAGAGACCCGCCCTTCGGCGCTTGTTCCCCCTTTCACGGGCCATTTCCGTGTCACCGTCGACTCGGCGCGCGGCCTACAACCCCTCCACCCAGGCCCTCGTCCCCCTCTCCCAGCCCAGCAATCCCAAGGGCAAAACTCCGCCCCAGGCCAAACATCCCAACCCGGCTCGCTCGAGCTGCGCAAATCCATCTACATGACCACCCCCAAAAGCACCACCGCGCGCGCGCTCACCCCGACCCAAGCCGCCGCGCTCGCCAGCACCGCCGACGCCCAGCCCAACCTACGCATCTCCTACGCCTGCGACACGTGCGGGGCTGATTGCACGGCTCTCCGGTACCACTCCCTCACGCGGAAAAACTTTGAGCTGTGCCCGAGCTGTTATGCCGACGCGCGCTTCCCTAGTACCATGCTCTCTGGTGACTTTGTTCGTCTCACTGCGGACGCTGTTGGAGGCCCGGCGACGGGGACAGGCGAGAGCGCGCCATGGAGCGACCAGGAGACGCTGCGTCTACTCGAGGCTATCGAAGTGCATGACGACGACTGGGGCGCGGTAGCAGACCAAGTCGGGACTCGTACGCGTGAACAATGCATCCAGCATTTCCTCCAACTCCCTATCGAGGATCCCTATCTCGACGATGGTGCGGTCGCGTTGGCGGGTCGTATGTCCGAAGCGAGCCTCGGTCCGCTCCGATATGCTCGTATGCCGTTTGACCAGGCGGAGAACCCGGTGATGAGTGTCGTGGCATTCTTGGCGAGCGCTGTAGGGCCGGGTGTAGCTGCTGCAGCGAGCGGACGCGCTATTGGAGAGATGAAGCGTCAAGCTGAAAAAGCCGCGGAGAAAGAGCGCGAGAAGCAAAACCAGGCCGAACCCCAAACCGACGACTCCGCTCCTAAAGACAAGGAAAAAGAAGGTTCCTCTCCCACGGACAAAACGACTCCCGCCGCTGGACCCAGCACGGAAGAGACCAAACCCACTCCTACTGCAGAGACAAAGGACAAATCGATGGATGTAGACCCCACATCTCCTATCGCGCCTCAAGCCTCGGCCTCTCAAACAGCGCACCTCGCCGCCGTGGCGCTGTCCACATCCGCCGCCACGGCCTCTCACATCTCCGACGCCTCCCTCGCATCTATCCACTCCCTCACCGCCCAACTCCTCCAAACCCAAATGGCCAAACTCGACCTCAAACTCGCCGCCTTTGGAAAACTCGAGGACCTGGTCGCGGCCGAACGAGATGCCGTACGCAGGGAGAGGCGTGAACTCGCCAAGGAGAGGAAGGATCTAGGAAACCAGCGTAGGGAGGTGGAGCGTTCAGGAGAGGAGGTCCGTCGTGTTGGCGCGGAGCTCAGACGGACGGGAGAGGAAGTCCGTCGTGCGAGGGAGGAAGTACGCGAAGCGGGCCGACGACTCGCTCAACAACAAGCTCAACAAGCTCTCCCGGGCCAACCCCAACCCCAAGCTCAACCCCAACCCAACCCAGCCGAAGCGCTCCCTGACCTGGACATGGGCGACTTCCCAATGAACCTCGATATGGCCTCGATGGACTTTAGCATGATCAACATGCCCGAGATGAACGTCCAAGACGTGGATCTTAGCATGGGCGGATTTGGAGAGGCCGATCCGAGTGGGATGCATGGTGATGGGTTTGCTAATTTGCGGTAGAATGGATGTATGTATGTGTTTGATATGCAAGTTTTCTTTTTTCTTTTCTCTTTGGATTTGGATGAAAGTATAGACAGGAAACGCGATATATAGACAGAACGCCTCGGGGAGAGGGAATAAAGAGAACTCCGGAAGATTGAAAGAAAACAGAAACGCCCAGCATTTTTACACAACCGCTTAAGAGAACTTCCACTTGTTGCCACAAACCGTGCACCTGTCATGGAGGACGGATTAGTATCTAAACCATCGAAGGTATCAAGAAGGACATACGTAACGAAGGTCTACAAAGCAAATCATCAATTTCGAACCTGACAAGAAGACAGAGATAACACATACCGTCATCGGCTCATCAGCAGAACGCGTCTGGGCCTGCCTATACCTTGTCTTGTACTACAAACGTTCCACCCTTATCAATAACCATTCTTAGAAAGAAGGCATACGAAGAACGCACGTTTTTGCACCGTCCGCATTGGAATGCATCCGTCTCGGCCTCAGGTTCACCTGCACCGAGAGCGTTATGCACATTCAGCTGGTTGATCTCGTTGTTCTTCTGCTTTCGTTCCTCAGAGGCCATTTCCTACCCACCGCACCCGTGTCAATCTCACTCGGCCACAACCAACAAGGAAGAGTGGACGTACCTCGCTGCTCATCTTGCAGAACTTATCGACATGGATATCTCCGCTCACGACTCCCGCCCGCAGACCTGGATTCTTCTTATCCTTGAGGTTGATAAACAGCCGCCGCATCTTCTGGTTGTACTCTTTCGAGACGCCGTCGAATTCTTTGAACACATTATGTTCGATGGCCAGCGCACGCTTGATAATTTGCTCGGTCGCTGGTCATAAAAATATGAGAAAATTATTTTCCGAATATAATATCATAGGACTCACGAGCGCCGGAATCACTTGCCATCGCATCGTACAACAGCTCGATACACTTGTCCCGCACCTTGTCGTCCTTGGACTCAATCTTAACCGCATCAGACTTGACGCTACGAGGGGCGCCAGATAGGGATACAGAGGGCGTCGAGGGAGTTGTGGGAGTGGGTGCGGTGGCGGTGGACATTTTGCGTGGTGGCGGGGGATCGAGAGGTGGCAGCGAGGGTGTGGGAGGTTGAGGGGAAGCGGTGTTGGATTTCCCAGCGACGAGGGTTGAAGACTGTTTCTTGACTAGAAACGATGACTATGTATGAGTAAAGTATACGAAAACGAGTGTGTAGTCAGACACACCTGGCGGTTTTGCTTCGGTGGCGGGAGGAGCACCAGTCGTCTTGGCCTTCTTTCCCGCCTCGACAGCCTCTTTCCATTTCTTGACCAGCTCTTTCGCGAGGTCTGCAATCTCCTTGCGAGGGTGAGACCTCAACTTGCCAATCGCAAGGCCGGCCTTTGTCTCCTACAACCCAAACCCCGGATTAGGAATTTATGTACGGCAGACAACGTGGCGGACTCACCCTAAGGAGTTCTTCGGTAGCTACAACATTCACTTTGAGCTGCTTTAGAATTGTGATGCCGTCCTACGATGAAATGAAGGACCAGGTCAGTATTATGGGAGATCAGAAAAACAAACGTGAATGACTTACCTCTGGTTTTCCTGAAGTGGTGGCTACTTGAAGCTCTTTGATAAGCTTTTTGACCTCGGCGGAGTCCATTTTAGACTTTTTGCTGTAGATAAACCAATTTTTATCGTCAGTCTAACTACAACACGCTGTTCTACACTACGGTACAAATGACGCTCTCCAACACAGACCCTAGCGCCTATCCTGGCGCTTTGTTGTCAGCTGACGTCATCACAACAAACGATCTAGACCCTGTGCTAGTCAGTTCCACCTCCCCGCGCTTGCATATAATCTACACGACTATCACCGTCATTCAATTTTACGTGCGCCACCCCCATTGCTGCTGCGCCCAACAACACCTGACCACGGAATGAATGTATCACACGTCCTTATGACCTGCTCCTTTACGATATGTGCGCCATGAAGTTCCATCCGTGAGAAGCCCCAAATCTCTATCCGGCTATTATCTGCCTCCACCTCTCCCCTCACCAGCGCAAACACGTAAACCCAGCCGAACCTTTATCGCTCCTTCAAATCCTCGTCGTCAAACAGAAGTCTGTTGTTACCGTATTTGGTCTACACCAAGACGTACTCCTCTTAATGCGACGTTCGACTGAAGTCCGCTCACGGTTCTGGGGTCAGTCACGGCCAATGCTATCTCGCTTGTTGCTCTTCCAAAATGAAAGGCCGCTCCATTTCTTCATGAGAGAATACGGGGGGTGGTTGTTCACAACTATAAATCCCAGCGCGATCGCCTCTGCCCCCCTATCTTTCTTTTCTTTTGAGTTTCACTATGGCTCCTCCCGTTGCTACATCTTTCGCACCCCCTGATTCTGCTCCTACATCCCCAGTAGGGGAACCTTCTAAGTCTTTGCCCGCCCAGTGGTACCGCGACGAACGGTACGTCTCATAATATGTTATTGAACCTATGACTCATTATCTATATCCAGCATCTACCATATCGAACGCCGCGCGATCTTCTCCAAGTTGTGGATACTTTCCACCCATGTATCCCGGTTTCAAAAGCCAGGCGACTACCTTAAGCTAGAGCTCGCAGGTTACAGCTATCTCGTTGTGATGAGTAAGGAGCGAACCTATGTGAGTCTTGCTTATATACAATCAGCCTCCCCGAGTCGCTAACGCGAATCTCTACTTGCCACCAGAACGCATTCCATGTGAGCACCTCGCCCCTTGTCTTTGCTCGTTATCTCACTTATTCATCCCACGTAGAATGTTTGCCGTCACCGCGCGTTTCCCCTCGTCCATAAAGACACCGGTTCTAGCACTGTCCTCGGTTGCAAGTACCATGGCTGGTCCTACTCTACCTCCACTGGTGCCCTCATCAAAGCTCCCAAGTTCAACACCGTTCCGTCCTTCAACCCCGCCGAGAACAGTCTCTTCCGGATCCGCACCCATGTTACCTCGGCTGGATTCATCTTTGTTAACTTTGCTGCGAACATGGACGATAACGAGGGTGTGCCTCCCGTACCCACCGAGGCAGACATGCCGCTCAGGAGTGATCCTAGTAGGATCCCGCCTGGTCAAGTAGCGTTTGAGGAGCATTTCGGAGATTTGGTAAATGAGTGGGCTTACTTCAAACCAGACGAATACGAGTACGCATATAGTTGGTGGGTCATTCTTCCTATGGGCGGGTTACAAGCTTGCTGAGGTAATTCACGTAGGACTGTCGAAGGCGCATACAACTGGAAGGTACATCAACTCTACCCCATAGTGACGCCCGACTAACTTTGCTTGCAGACACTCATGGACGGTTATCAAGAGTGTTACCACTGCACCATTGCCCATCCTGGTGCGTTTCGTCTCCGTTGTGGTACCGCCCGTCCCTATTTGACCCCCTCCGATCTCAGGCTTTGCTAAGTCCCTTTCGCTCGACACATACACCGTCACTCCCAAAACCAATTTCGCCCGCCATACCGCTGAGAACAACACTAAGCCGACCGCAATTCTCCCTAAGGGCGCAACGTCACAGGACGCTCCACCGACGTTTACTTTCGTCTTTCCCTCGAATGGAGTCACAGTCACGGATGTGATGTGGTATATGTACGCCTCTATTCAGAAGCTATAGAGTTGGAGTGACGCTGACCATATTTGAACCCAGGATGCGCGTTGTGCCATTGAGTGCGACGCAGACCCGGATGGAGTATGATGTGTTTAAGCGCAAGACTGTTTCAATGGAAACATTGAAAGATTATATGCAGTTCTATGAACAGGTGAGGTCCATTTTATCCCCTCGTTATCCCATGTTAATGATTTCGTGGTGCGGCGGTGTAGGTCGAGGAAGAAGATTACCACCTATGCGTAGCCACCCAACGAAATCTCAACACAGGAATTTATAGCCGTGGCGTCCTACATCCAGACAAAGAGGTTCGTGCTCCTGCCCTTACTCTTGTAACATTCTTCTCACCGGGTAATTTTCTAGAACGGCGTGCTTTACTACCAAGGTCGTGTCCGAGATTATGTCGAAGATCACGTCGCACTTGAAAAGAAACTTGGACACGAATGGAACCCGGCCCAGCCGCGCTCCCAGTGCGAGAGCAAAGGGCCTAGTGGATGCAGTGCAGCAGCAGGAGACTCAGTCTGCGCGGTACGCACCTATGCCCTAGCTAATAGTGGGCCAAACGCTTACGGTTTGATACAGAGCTTGGGTCCGGAGATGACATGGTAAACCTGGAAAGTGATTACTCGTACATACACTGTGAATATAAACAAATAATGAAACATTGTTGAATGACACAATAATCAAGTAGTGGTATCTCGGACACTCAGCTCCTCTGTGCAACCCCAACGCGAGGATTCTTGCCCTGATCGAATACAACATACACATGTTTCAAAAATACCTATGAGACACAGGTGTCAGCAGCTGAAGCGTCTTGAATCCGCGCCAGAATAATACGCACATCACCCAAAATATCCTGGGCGTTCTGACCCCTACTCTGTACGGCTCCGTACGACATTCCATTTCCCGCGTCAGAAAACGCGAGGTCGCCACTTGGCACAGTGAAGAGCCATCGTCCAACGCAAAAAGCGAGCGAAGGTACATGCGCGTCCGTTGGAAATATATAGCTACCTGATGATTTTGTCAAGGCTTAGGATAAGATAGATGTGGAGCGGGAGTGGCGTACTTGCCTTGGTTGTGGTCTAACTTTGCGCCGGGGACTTTGGAATATAAACGCTCAACTGTCGCATCATCTAGCAAGATGAGCGTAGTGCCCGTGTCCTGTTCGTCCTCCAAGTTAGTCTCATACTCTCCATGGCGGTCGGATCACTCACGATGATAGCGGTGTTATGATGGCCTCGATCAAGGATATCCGACCCAATCTTGATATATGCCGACGGAACTATAAAGAGACCGGGGTTAAGACAAGCGCTGACGGGGTTCTCCTGTGACGTACCCTCCCACCAGTTGCTGTCTCTGATCAGTGGCTGCCAGTATAACTTGCTCGAGTGCACCGTCTCGTCGATATATCCAAAGGTATAAAACCCTCTCGAGTCATGTTTATCGAGCTTGACAGTGAATATGGGCTATTTGGAAGACTCTCCGTCAGTACACATCCGGGAGAAGGATCAAGCTCACTCACATCTTTGATTAATCCTTGTTCGATCATATTCTGCATCGGTGTCTTTTGCCTATGAGGCTTGACCGTGTTCAGCTTTGGGACTGTCGTTCTCGATCAACTTGGGCTTCCAAGAAAGCAATGCCGAACGGTACTCACAGGCTAAGCCTAGCAATCCATCGCTTCCGCCCTCCAAGAATGCATCAGTCAGCTTCTGCGAGACTTCCACTGCCTGCCTCTTAATCGTGATATCCCCGATGATAATAGTATCGAGATGCACGTCTCCCGATGCGGTCGACCCATCTCCGTACTGCACTTCCCAGGTTTCCCCGGGGAGTTTCTCTGACGTGTGACTCTTCTTGGGGTCGTATACCTCGTGGCCTTGCAGCTGGGCACGACTTGCGCGGAATTCAGAGGACCAAACCCAAAAATCAGAAGACCCGGTACTAGGAAAAGGTAAGTAAAGTCCAACTCTGAACGTTGCGATTGCCACTCACTCAAAGTCCAAGTTGAGAGTGACCCCTGGGGTGAATAAAATGGTTAGATTTCGAGCATCAGCTTATCTAAGACCCTGCGTACCAGGAGTTCCTATTGTGACTGGGCAAGCGTACTCGGTGTCTTATATACGACGTGAGATTTTCTCTCTCATTGGCTTCGATCAAAGTTTGTACTCACCATTCTCGATATCTTCCGCCTGAACGACCGTCATCCCGTCGTCGTGATCCAGGTTTACAGCCGGTACCGCCCGAAGGTTCCCAGGCAGCTTGGTACGAATCTTCGCGCCAGCGATCGCTCCCGCCTGTTCCGCAAGGCACTTGACGCACGCCGCATGATGGTCAAAAAAGAACGACGTCTGTCTTGTCCCTCCAATCTTGAACTTTCGTATACACTTTGCATACTACCCGCCAAGCTATTGTTAGAGTAATCCTACATTCCCATATATCAAACTCACATCTCGTGGCCCATTCCGCTGGTACTTGGTATTCCTCGCAGCATGGACCGAAAAGCCACCAGGGCCAGCCTTGAACACGCCCTGGCGAGAGTAGAAGTCGGATATCGTCATTGTAGGGGGGAGGAGAGAAGTGGCTCCAACGATGCGCAGTGCGAGACATTTGAGCAAAAGACCATGCCGGCACGGTGCGCCGAGCCTTCCATTTTTGCCTCGAGCCGCCAGTCCGAGGGGGAAATCGATTTCCAACCCTGACATCCGTACACCCATACACGTCGCTGGAACCCCCACACCAAGTGGCAAACACATGTGATTTGGTAGGCGAGTCTGTTTATTGACTTATGCTACTTAACATTCAAGTCTCGTTTAGTATCTTCGGCGCAATTGAGCTGGTGCGGCACTCACGCCTCACGGGCATCGGAAAGTAACCCGCCGCGGCTAAATACAAGCCCTGCCAACGTGAGACCATCTGACAACCCTATTTTCGGTCTGGCGATCCCGAGCCAAGGTCGAGCGAACGTTACAATATTTTGAATGCTTTAGCAACGCCAAAGGTAAAGTTACGTAAAGTTCCCACGCCGTCGACAATGATAACGTTCTGAAATCGGGTATTTGGCGCATTACGGTACCCCAGTGCCTACCATGCAAAGTTAAGAATGACGTAGGCGACGGAGATAATGTAACTCCTGTGGGAGGGATAAAACAAACAAGGTGCCGAGCCAGAGTCTCAGCGATGGTGCAGTTTCAGAGAGAACGGTCTGAAAGTAACGTGAACAATATAAATATATAACGGGTTCAAAATTAGACAACTAATACGCGGAAAGGGCTCGCCGTTCGGTAATTTTGGTATGTGGAACAAAAGATACGGGCAGGTTGAAATTAAAGGCCAATATCTCGAAGTGTGGCCACAGCTCAATCTACGCCACACATCAATTTGTGAGCGCCGTCCTTGTATTCCCAATGCCTAATGGAAGTGAAAAATATCAATCAAACGAACAGAGCTTCCTAAGTAATCTGCTCACGCATTCTGGCACTTTACGCTACAATACGCCACCTTGAAACACTTCACGCAAGTCCACTGTGCTCCATCAGGAATGGATGGCGAATAGCACCTCGGATTCGCACAGTCCACCCGTAGTTCATCCTTCAGCCGATCAAACCCTAGCGCGCGCCCAAACTCTGACAAGACCTCCGCGCAACGGTCAGCGAACACTTGAAGGGGGTCTTGAGGAGAGAGAGCTGTTTTGTTTAGGTCAAGCTGGACCAAGGTGTTGTGCCAGGGCTGGTAGAGGTCGATAAGTTTAGGGGTGGAAAAAGGGTCGAAGCCGAATAGTGATGCGTTGAAGTAGGCCATGGTCGTCCATCCCTCTTTCCATCGTGGGAGCAATTGAGCTGTTTCAAACGGTGTTATTTCAGTTTGCTCTAGTTGGGGTTAAGCTACTTACGCGTTGACCAAAGCTCTGCGGACCGGGCTTGCACAGACATGGGCATCATCGATAAGCGGCCAATGAGGTCGATGATATTGAGCTCGTATACGATCGAGGTAAACATAGGTTTCAACGTCCGTGAATCTACTGGTCTAAGGCTTGTAAGGAAGCACTCCCTAAGAGAATATCCTAAGAACGATTAGACAGCAAGGCAGTCGGAGGCGCGTACCAAAGTCTCCTAATAATATCAAACACATGAGGTAGTATATCGACCCACCGCTCTTTTTCCATAGGCTCAGTGGATCCAAGGTCAGCCCAAACGCGCTCAGCGGAAGCTTTGAAAAATGCCGGGAGCAGCCCCCCAGTTTTGTGCATAATGATACTACCAGCCATCCAGTCCGACAACACAGAAAGAATGCTGAGTGGAAGTTTAGGCGAGTTGAGGTCTCCTGGGGGCAGCGTCATTTTCCTGACGAACATGGCTAGCATAATTTCCGTGTCCTCGATGTCCTCACTAGCGTAAAGCGGTTCGTTTTCATAATGCGCATGAATGTCGCCACAGAGAGATGGGAACAACAAATCCTCATTAGGACCCACAGCTAGAAGATACCTAAACGAAATATCTCGCAACTCGAGTCCCTGTGATTTGGTACTTGAAGTCGGGATAATCAATCTCGTGAATATTGATCGATTCGAACTTACTCACGAAGCTGGGGCTTTATCCAAGAGTAGACACCAGATCACAACAAATAACAATGACCATCCCGGTGTCGGCGCCTTTCCTACTACCTCGAGAAACCGCTTCCTCTCCCTCATAAGATGGTCTAGCAGAAAAATTGCCTTCTCGGACGTAAATGATCCTATCCTGGGTAAATAGACTCTCTCATTCGGGTCTATTGCCATGATGCAGTCGAATACCAGAGTCAGGCGTTCCCCCACGTCGCCGGAATCGTTCATGGCATATTGCATGATTTTGCTGATACAAGTGACAAGGAGAGGGGATACGTCCGTTTTGTTATCCTTAGAGATTTCCGTTGCTTGTTCGACGAAAGCGTCGAGTTGGCCAGTGTGCGAGAGGACGCCAACCATCGTGGTTAACGCGAGCAAGTTCAAGCACAGATACCCATCCACACGACCAAAAAGCTAAAGTTCGAGTTTCAAGATCAACATTCAGTGCTAAATCATTCCGGTATAGCGAGCTTACACCTATATTTCTGACGTACATCTTCATAAGCTCATAGTAAGAGGGAATTAGAGGTACATCCAGCAGATGCAAGTATTTTGGTCGGTACGCCAAAGACAGTAGGTCTTCCAGTGTCGACGTAGTGACGGGCTTTAGCTGCATTGCCCCCTGCAGAGACGGGTCCCCGAGCAGCGCAGTAATCGAGTCTTTGACTTGCTGTATGGGTGGGAGCAGAGGAGGCACAGACTTCCTGGAATCCAAGTATTCATCGATTGTGGGTCCCCACGTCGCGTCAAACGTAAAATGGCAGTTCATATTGATGGTATTACAACCGATTTGATAAAATAGAGGTGGTGGTAGGTGTTAGACAGGGGTATGCACACGTGATTCGATGTGGCGCAGTCCTCGGGATAAACATTACATGATGTCATCGCACCTTTACACATGCTAAATGAACGCTCAGCTCGCACTTTGAGAGATATGTCCCTGAAACATACTTGAGAAATATATATTTATTAATTACCTATCGATCATTTATGTCGTTCAAATCAGGCAGAACTACAGAGAAGCTCTGTTTCGGGAGCCCGGTCTGAAAATAAGGTGGATAATAGCCCAAAGCAGGTAGCAGGCAGGGGGGATTCATTGTCTGGCATTGGGTTCAGGATAGATGGAACAACAAAAAATAAGCAAGCCAAAATACGAGGCGAATATCTCGAGCCCTGGCCTCGTCAGCTCAACTTGCGCCACACGCCAGCTTATGAGCGCCATCCTTGTACCGCCAATGCCTAATAGTTGTGCAGAACGTCAGTCAAATGAAGGGACCCTTCAGGTAACACACTCACGTATTTTGGCACTTTACGCTACAATACGCCGCCTTTAAACACTTCGAGCAAGTCCACTGCGCACCACCATCGTTTGTTGGCGAATAGCATCTCGGATTCGCGCAGTTCACCCATAGTTCGTCCCTCAACTGCACAAACCTCAGTGCATTCCCAAGCTCTACCCACACCTCTACGCAATGGTGAATGAATTCTCGATGTGGGTCTCGATGGGGAATCTTTGCCGCATTCATGGTAAGCTGGAAGAAGATGTTGGCCCAAGGTTGGTAGAGTTCGAGGAGTGTAGCGCGGGAGGAAGGGTTGAATTTGGCTAGAGTCCGATTGAAGAACGACATGGTAACCCAACCTTCATCCCACTGTGAACGCAATTGAGCTATTACAAAAAATGTTATCCTAGTTCGCTCAATATAAAGTTAAGATACTTACGTGTTGTCCAAAGACCTGCAGATTGGCCCTGCGTAGACATAGGCATCATTAGAACACGCCCTATGAGGTCTGTGATATTGATATCACATAGGACAGAAGCGAACATAGGAATCGTCGTTTTGGGGTCGTCTTGTCCGAACTTTCCAAGAAAGAGGCCCCTAAAAATCCCTCTTGAGCATAATTGGACGACGAGTGACCGGAAATACGTACTGAAGTTTCGTTACGATATCAAAGACATAGGGTGGGATATCGGCCCACCGCTCCTTTTCCATTGGCTTAGTGGATCCAAGCTCAACCCAAACGCGCTCAGCAACAGCTTTGAAATACGCCGGGAGCAGTCGCCTAGTGTTGTGTTTGATGATACTCGCAGTCACCCAGTCTGATACAATGGAGAGAAAGTTGAGCGGCACCTCGGACGAAGCAAGAACGCTCGTGGGCAGTGTCATTTTCTGAGTGAACATAGCCACAATAGTTTCTGTGTCTTCGACGTCCTCGCTAGCATGGTGTGGTTCGTTCTTGAAGCGTGTGTGGACGTCGTCGCAAAGAGAAGTGAAGAATAAGTCTTCGTCGGCACCAACGACTTGAAGGTACCTGAACGAAGTATCTCGCAACTGGAGCCACTGTGGGGTAATACTTGAAGCCAAAAGAGTCAACCCCATGGATATCGATAGATCCAAAGTAACTCACGATATCTCGGTCGGTACCGTAACCGAAAGTTGGCCCCAAATCACAGTAAATAACAACGACCACCCTGGTGTCGGTGCCTTTCCTACCACCTCCAAGAATCGCTTCCTTTCCTTCGTGAGATGACCGAGTAGAAACTTTGCGTGCTCGAGCCTAAACGATCCTATCTCGGGCAAACAGATCCTCTCCTTCGTATCCAGCTCGATATTCCAGTCGAACACTCTTGACAGCCCGTTCCGCGAGCCGGTAGAATCGGTCATAATATACTCCATCATTTTGCTGATACGAGTGACGAGGAGAGGAGATACGTCTATCCGATTGTCTTCAGAAATTTTAGAGGCTCGTGCGGTGAAAGTATTGAGTTGGTTGGTGTGCGAGAGGACGCCGACCATCATCGTCAATGCGAGCAAGTTCAAACACAGGTATCCGTCCACACGGCCAAGGAGCTACATACAGAGCTCCGAGATTAAAATATAGTATTGAGTTGTATTAGTATAATGGACCCACGCCTATGTCTTTGACGTATGTCTTCATGAGCCGATAGTAAGAGGGAATCAAAGGCACATTCAGTAGATGCAAGTATTTCGGTCGATACGCCAGAGACAGCAGATCTTCCAGTGTCGAAGCAGTAATAGGTTTTAATTGCATTATCCTCAGTGGGGATGGATCCCCTATTAGCGCAGCAATCGAGTCTTTGACTTGCTGCAAGGGAGGAAGTGGCAAAGGCGTAGTTTTCTTAGATTCAAGGTATTCCTCTATCGTAGGGCCCCAGTTCGTGTCGATGGCACACATAGACTGCATAGTGTTATAGTTAATTTAATAAATAGATGTCGTGGTAGGTGTCGGATACAAGTGTGTGTGGTTTCATGTGGCGCAGACTCCGGGATAAACATTACATGACGTCATCGTGCATATATTTCACTATACACTGAGTGAACGATGCTTGGTATCGTACACTCGAAGCTTGAGGAAGATGTTTTAGAGCCAGAAATATTTCGAGGTAGAGCCGTTTTAGGGAGAATAGTTAGAAAATAACGTCAATGACGATACGAAACGGGTTCGAAATGATACAAGCAGCGCGTAGGAGGAACCCGCCATCTGGTACCATATTCTCGACCAGTATAACAATGAAACGAGCAAGCTAAAATGAGAGGCAAATATCTCAAGGTATGACCTCGCGAGTTCAACTCGCGCTACACGCCAACTTGTGAGTGCAGTCCTCGTATCGCCAATGCCTAATGATGATGCAAAATATCAATCCAACGAAAAAGTACCCTGAGCGAGTCACTCACGCGTTTTGGCACCTTAAGTTACAGTACGGTGTCTTTAGACACCTTACGCAAACCCATTGTGCTCCACCATCGCTCCTCGGCGAATAACACCTCGGATTCGCGCAGCTCACCCGCCATTCATCCTTGAACTGCGGGAACCTCAGCGCGTCCCCAAGTTCCATCCATACCTTTTCACAACGCGAAACAAACTCGCAAAGGCGACTTTGAGGAGGAACCTGAGATAAGTGCATTGTAATCTGGATCCAAGTGTTGATCCAAGGTTTGTAGAAGTCCAGGTGGGTGGCATGAGAGGGGAGATGGGGCTCGCGTAGAACTTGGCTGAAACCGGTGATAGTGACCCAGCCTATTCCCCATCTGGTGGGCGTATAAGCTGTTTCAAACCAGGTTATTTATAATTTGTCCGAGATAAAATCAAGGCACCTACACGCTGACCAAAGGCCTGTAGACAGACCTTGCTCAGACAGGGGCGTCATCAACAAGCGGCCTATGAGGTCGATGAAATCGATGTCATGTAAAATAGAAACCAGCATAGGAATCGCCGTGTGTGGTTCCCCCTGCACGAACTTTCCGAAAAAAAAGGCGCTACAACCAGTAATCAGGACTGTTGGACGACAAGGTAATCGGAAATGCATACTGAAGGTTCCTTACTATATCAATCACATTTACCAGGAGATCGCACCACTCCTCCTCGTCCATCAACTTAGCAGATCCAAGGTCGGCCCAAGCACGCCCGGCAAGAGCACCGAAAAACGCTGGGAGTAGTCGCCTAATTTTATTTTTGACAATACTAGGAGCTACCCAGAATGTTAGGATAGGGATAATGCCAAGTGGAAGCTCGGGCGCGTTGGGGACTCCTGGAGGTGGCGTCATACGTTTGATAAACATGTCCACAATAGTTTCGGTATCCTCGACGTCCTCTCCAGCAAGAGTTGAGTCGGACGGAAAGCGTCGGTTGAGCCCGGAGCAAAAAGACGGGAAGACTGAATCCTTGGCGCCCACAACCAAAAGGTACCTGAACGAGATATCTTGCAATTGAAGCCACTGCTTTTTTACACTTGGAACAAAAAGTTGAGCCTGTGAACAGGCGGTCGATTTAAATCTACTCACGTTGACTCGGTTTTACCCGAGAGCTGGCCCGAGATCGCAATCAGGAGAATTGTCCATCCCGGCGTCGGCGCCTTCTTTGCGACCTCCAGAAACTGTTTCCTCTCCTTCGCCAGATGGTCCAGTAGAAAGACCACATGCTCTGTGGCTACACAGCTATATTGACCAAAAATCCTAAGTAGACCGTTTTCCGAGCTGGATTTGTCCGCCATGACATGTTCCACCATTTTGCAAATGCGAGTGACAAGAAGAGGGGATACGTCTACTTTGGCACCTTCGGAGATCCCAGAGGCTCGTTCGGTGAAAGCGTCGAGTTGATTAGTGTGCGAGAGGATGCCGACCATCATCGTTAACGCAAACGCATTCAGACATAAGTATCCGTACACACGACCAAAAAGCTGCAGTTTGAGACTCGAGGTCAACATTCAGTACTAAAACGTGCCAATATAACAAACTTACCCCTATATCTTTGACGAATGCCCTCATTAGTGCATAAAATGAAGGGATCAATGGCACGTTCAACAGATGCAAGTACTTTGGTCGATGCGCCAGAGATAGCACATCTTCCAGCGTCGAGGCCGTAACCAGCCCCAATTGCCCGGCCCTCGTCGAAGATGGGTCCCCCAGTAGCACAGTGATCGAGTCCTTTACTTGTTGCAAAGGTGGAAGCGATGCAAGCGCAGACTTCCTTGATTCAAGATATTCCTCTACCGTAGGTCCCCATTCCATGTCGATGGTATCCTTGGGCCGCATAGTGATAGTGTTTTAGTTAATTCAATAAATAGGGATTGTGGTAGGTGTTGGATACAAGCGTGTGTGGTTCTATGTGGCGCAACTTTGGGACAAACATTACATAACGGCACTGTGCATATACTGCACACCAAGTTTTATTAATTAACTATCTAACTCATCGGGCATCGATGGTGGTCAGACAGAACAGTCTAAAAATAACTTGAACAATGGTACAAAGCGGGTTCAAAAGTAGGCAGTACACAGAAGGGACTTGCCCTCCGGTACTCTATTCTCGATCGATACAACAACAAAACGGGCAAGCTAAAATGAAATACAAATATCTCGACGTATTTACAACCTCGCGAGCTCAACTTGCGCCACACACCAACTTGTGAGTGTAGACCTTGTGCCGCCAATGCCTAATGACGATGCAAAAGGTCAATCAAACGAAAAATGTACACCGAGCGATCCACTCACGTATTTTGGCACCTTGCGCTACAATACGCTGTCTTTAGGCACTTTACGCAAACCCATCGCGCTCCACCAGGAGTCCACGGCGAATAGCACCTCGGATTTTCACAGCTCACCCCCCACTCATACCCTAACTGCGGAAACCTCAGCGCGTCCCCAAGCTCCAGCCATACTTTTTCGCAACGCGTAATAAATCCCCAAAGGTGATCTTGACGAGGAATCTGAGATCGATTTATTTGAAACTGGATCCAGGTATTGATCCAAGGTTTATAGAGGTCGAAGAAGGTGTCACGGGGGAGAGGGTGGGACTCGCGTAGGGCCTGGCTAAAATTGGCGAAAGTGGTCCAGTCCACTCCCCACCGAGAGCGCGAATAAGCTGTTTTAAACTAGGTTATTGATAGTTCGCCCGATATAACATCAAGACACTTACATGTTGACCAAGGGCCAGCAGATCGAGCCTGCTCAGACATGGGCATCATCAACAAGCGACCTATGAGGTCGATGAAATCGATGTCACACAAGACAGAACCAATCATAGAAATTGAAGTTTGTGGACCGTCTTGTCCAAACTTTCCGAGAAAGAGGGTCCTGAAAGCTAGTTATAAGGACAATTACACGACAAGACAAGGAGATCAAAGACGCTTACTGAAGTTGCCTTACTATATCATGCACATAAGCTGGAATTCCATGCCGCCGTTCCGTATCCATCGACTGAGCAGATCCAAACTCAGTCCAAGCGCGCCTGGCAAGAACACCAAAAAACGTTGGGAGCAGTCGCCCAGTTTTATGTTTGATAATACTAGCAGCTACCCAGGTCATTAGACTAGAAACAATGCCAAGCGGAAGCTCGGGCGAGTTGGGGACTCCTTGTAGTGTCATATGTTTGATAAACGTGTCCACAATAGTTTCGGTATCCTCGATGTCCTCTCCAGTACAAGGTGTTTCGCGCGGAAAGCGTAGATAAACCTCGAAACAAAAAGACGAGAAGACCTTATCCTTGGCACCCACAACCAAAAGGTACCTGAACGAGATATCTTGCAACTGAAGCCATTGCTTTTTAACTCTGAGAACAAAAACAATTGAGCCCGTGAAAACCAGTCGATTTAAATCTACTCACGATGCCTCGGTTCTACTCGAGAGCTGGCCCCAGATCGCGATCAAGAGAATTGTCCATCCTGGCGTTGGTGCCTTCCTTGCAACCTCCAGAAACCGCTTCCTCTCTTTCGTCAGGTGGTCTAGTAGAAAGACCACATGCTCTGTGTCCACACGGATATACTGACCAAAAATCCTAAGCAGGCCATGTTCCGAGCTGGATTTATCCGCCATCACATATTCTATCATTTTGCAAACGCGGGTGGCGAGAAGAGAAGATATGTCCGTTTTGTTGTCTTCGGAGATTCCAGAGGCTCGTTCGGTGAAAGCATCGAGTTGATCGGTGTGCGAGAGGACACCGACCATCATCGTTAACGCATAAGCGTTCAAGCATAGGTATCCATCCACACGACCAAAAAGCTGCAGTTTGAGGCTCGAGGTCAATATTCAGTACTAAAACGTGCCACTATAACAGACTTACACCTATTTCTTCGACGTATGCCCTCATTAGTGCATAAAATGAAGGAACTAACGACACATTCAACAGATGCAAGTACTTTGGTCGGTACGCTAGAGATAGCAGATTTTCTAGCGTCGAGGCCGTAACAAGTTCCAATTGCATGACCTTCGCCGGAGACGGGCCCCCTAGCAGCGCAGCGATAGAGCCCTTAACTTGTTGCAAAGACGGAAGCGGTACAAGCGCAGACTTCCGCGATCCAAGGTATTCCTCTATCGTAGGTCCCCATTCCGTGTCGATTGAGATGGACTGCATCTTGATAAATTTACAGTTAATTTAATAAATAGGGGTCGTGGTTAAGTGGTAGGGGTTGGATATGATGTGTGGTTCTATGTGGCGCAAACCTCGGGACAAACATTACGTGACGTCATCCTGCATTCACCACACACCAAGTAAACAATGCCTTACGCCGTAAACTCGCGGCTTGCGGGAAATCTTCCTCGGCCATACTGGATCAACCTCTATTATTCAACTATCAATCCATCAACTAACTCATTCGAAACCAGTGAAGTATCGGGCCAGAGCCTCTGGTTCAAGGAAGGTAGTCTGACAATAGCGTAGACATTAGTCCACGGCGAGTTAAAAAATATACAAGCATTACGCAGAGAAGACTTGTCCTCTAGTACTAAATTCTGATAGATACAACACAAAATTGACAATCCAAGATGAAGGGCCAACATCTTGACATATGTCCTCGTCAGCTTAACTTGCGCCACATAGCAACTTGTGAGCACCATCTTTATACCGCCAATGCCTGGCAGGAGCGTAAAATATTAGACAAACGAACAAGGCTCTCCGAGTAATTCACTCACGAGTTCTGGCACTTCGCGCTGCAATAAGCCGCCTTCAAACACTTCACGCAAACCCACTGAGCCCCACCATCGTTCCTCGGCGAATAGCACCTCGGATTAGCGCAACTCACCCACAGTTTGTCCCTTAACTGTAAAAACCTCAGCGCATCCCCAAGCTCCAGCCACACCTTTTCACAATGCGCAATAAACAGTCTCAGTGGATCTCGAGGAGGAATCTTGGATTTGTTCATCGTGAGTTGGAACCAGATGTTGGCCCAAGGTTGGTAAAGGTCGAGGAGAGTGGCACGGGAAGAAGGGTTGAAGTTGCTGAGGGTGTGGCTGAAGAAAGAGATGGTAACCCAATTGTCTTCCCATCGAGATTGTTGCTTGGCTGTTTCAAGCAAAATTAGTTGGCTCACTTGGGCGAGAACTGAGAGACCTACCCGTTGACCAAAGGCCAGCGGACCGAGCCTGGGCAGACATAGGCATCATCAAAAAGCGTCCCAAGAGGTCGATAAAGTTGATGTCGCGCAAGACAGAAGCAAACATAGGAATCGAAGTCTGTGGATCGTCTTGCCCAAATTTCCCAAGGAAGAGAGCCCTAAATGATTACTATAAGAACAGCCAGGCGATGGGCTGGTCGAAGAAGTACTTACTGAAGTCTCCTTACAATATCAAACACATAAGACGGAATCTCGTCCCATCGTTCCCTATCCATCGGCTCAGCAGATCCAAGGTCAGCCCAAACACGCTCAGCCACGGCACTGAAAAACTGAGGAAGCAGTCGCCTAGTTTTGTGTTTGATGATACTAGTAGACACCCATTGCGACAGAGTGGAAAGAAAGGTGAGCGGAAGTTCGTCCGAGTTGAGGACTCCCGGGGGCAACGTCATTTTCTTGACGAACATCTCCACAATAGTTTCCGTATCTTCGACATCTTCGCCAGCATGATGCAATTCCTTCATATGGCGTATTTGGACGTCACCGCAAAGGGCAGGGAAGAATAAATCTTCATCGACGCCAGTGACCAGCAGGTACCTGAACGAAATATCTCGCAACTGGAGCCACTGCTTTTTGGGACTTTTACCAAAAAAGATTCAGCTTGCGAACATCAGTAGACTCAGATCCACTCACGATAGCTCAGTAAGATGTCCCCAAATGACGTTTAATAACACTGACCACCCTGGCGTCGGTGCTTTCTTTGCAACCTCCAGAAACTGTTTTTTCTCCTTCGTGAAATGGTCGAGCAAAAAAATTGCATGCTCGGATCTAAATGTTCCTATCCCAGGCAAGCAGATCTTCTCCTTCGTATCCACCTGGATATTCCAATCGAACACCCGAGACAGCCCATTGTGTGAGGCGGTAGAATCGTGCATAACATAATCCATCATTTTGCTAATACGGGTGACAAGGAGAGGGGATACGTCTGTTTCGCGGTCCTCGGAGATTCCGGAGGCTCGTTCGGTAAGAGCGTCGAGTTGACCGGTATGCGAGAGGACCCCGACCATAATCGTTAACGCGAAAGCATTTAAACATAGGTACCCGTCTACACGACCAAAAAGCTATAATTCAAACGTCAAGCTTAAATATGGCCACTCAGGTATGAAAATATAACGAGCTTACGCCTATATCTTTCACGTACGTCATCATAAGTCGGTAAAAAGAACCAATCAAAGGGACATTCAACAGATGCAAGTATTTTGGTCGATACGCCAGAGAGAGCAGATCCTCTAGCGTCGAGGAAGTAATAGGGTTTAATTGCATTACTTTCAGTGGAGATGGATCCCCTATCAGCGCAGCAATCGAGTCTTTGACTTGTTGCAAAGGCGGGAGTGACAAAGGCGCTGATTCCCTAGACTCAAGGTATTCATCGATAGTCAGACCCCACCTCGTATCAATCGCACACATAGCCTGCATGTTGATAGATTTTGAGTTGATTCAATAACGAAGTAGTTGTGGTCGTGGTGGATGTTGGATACAAATGTGTGTGGTTCTATGTGGCGCAAGCCTCGGGACAAATATTACATGACGTCATTGTGCATACACCGCGCGCCGAATAAATGACACTCAGTACCATGAACTCGTGGTTTAGTTCCTTTGCTGGGCGGTTAATTCTATCAATCACCAATTAATTCGTTAACTAATTCATTTGAATTGATAAAGTCTTGCGCCAGCGCCTCGGAGTTGCTTCGAAGCGGACGGTCTGAAAACGATAATACATGGCGAGTTCAAAACTATACAAACGGCACACAGAAGAAACCTTCCATTTGGTACTACGTTCTCGGTAGATGCAACAAATTGAAAGCAAAAGACAAATATCCCAAGGTATGATCTCATGAGCTCAACTTGCGCCACACACGAGCTTATGATC
>JANWGL010004297.1:0-26341 GCA_025200755.1 Ceratobasidium sp. C01 | reverse complement strand
CTCCCCGCGGGTCCCATCTTAGAAACCAACGCATCCGGAGGTATGAGGAGCAGCTGGTTATCACCGTCGAGGCGGAGCTACCTCCCTTCCCCCCCGTTAGACTAAATTATTGCAAGAGACGCACGTACGTACGTTAGAAAGGCCTCCTTCGTTGACGTTTTCTGGTATGCATTTTTGCCCTGGCCAGAAGGAAGGCATTGTAGGAGTCTCGACGGGGTCTGCTAAAGACCACATGCGCGCCGTGTAGTCTCTCGACGTGGACAGGATATAATTTGGCCAGGTTGGATGGGTCGTGAGGTGAGTGATAGTCTAACCAGGGTATTTAGTCGAGTGGAGACATTCGAGGGTGAATCAACATACCCCTCCATGTCCCGTCATACCTCCAACGATCTTCCAATCCTCGACATCCAAAACGTATATAATCCCTTTTCTACCCGCAAACGCGACCATGGGATGCAAATTTCCAAAATCCAACGCCCAAGTGACCGTCTTCAAGCTCTCGTCCTACACCAACCTCAGTATCGCACGCTCATCGCATACACCCACCACCACTCACCTCCGGAACCTTTATAGCCGTCCTCATACTCTGCAACACATTACTCCTCGTCCCAACCAGCCTAACCTATCCCATCCTAAGTCACAGCTAATACGTGATTTCGTGGAGCGTACCTCGTTCTTCGCGACAACCGCCACGCACCCCATCCACATCTTCAAAACCTTCGCCCACACCTCCTCCGCATTCGCCTTTCCCCCTCCCCCGAACGGTCCTCCCCCACTCCTCATCGTGGTCATCGATCCAGGCCACGTCCTCGCCCTTCCTCCAGCCCAAAGTGTACGTAAACTATCCTTGTGCCATGGGAAGAAGGCGGCGTTTGTTAGGGTTGGGGCGTTAGCAGGGTCCGATGGGAGCGTTTGGTCCTACAAAGCGTCAATGTGTTGTGCGTTGGTGTGGTAATGGGCGCTGGTTGTCGGGTTGGTGTTATGTAAATGGTAGGCATACCATCATGAGACATTTGAGCTTGAACGTGTTCGGCACTTCCTCTCTCTCTCCATCGATGGAGATGTCTGAGCCCTATCGAAATGTAATTGCACCGAGTAAATAACAACGACAATAACACGCGTGATACGCACGGGCATCGTGAGGGCGTTCAGAGATCAGATACACCGAATAACGCAACGGCGTAGTTAGGTAGTGAAGAGAAGCAATAAGACGGCGCAGAACCAAGTCCCAGTCGAGTTTGAGAAGACGAGAAGGTGGTTGACAAAAGCACCACAGCCACCAAGTTCGATTCGCGTCGGCCAAGGCTCTGGGCCTTAGAGCGCCACGATCATGTCAGCCGGCGAAGTTGATGAGCTCGAGGTCGGCGCTCATCCTCGGCTCGGTATTTGATTTCAGCTCTCCTCGTTGCACGACGCAAAATCGAGCTGGAGGCGGGCGCTGGATGGGACGAGGAAGCACAAATGCGTTCATTTGGACTGAACTACACTATCCCAGCCTATCCCGCTTTCGACCGAACGATAGGCGCAGCTGCCAAGAGCAAATGAGATCGTTCGGCCCCGCATTACCAAATATTGCCAATTACAGCTAAAGGGACGCGGAGAAACAAACTACACTCCTGTTTTAGCACAATCACCGACAGATCAGCGCTCGACCCATTCATTCCCCACACCATTGAATGACAGCGAACAGTGTTCAATTCAAGGGATTCAACGAAAAGAATAAACATCGTCATTGCATTACGAGAAACATCAGAAAGATCGGGGGTTACGAGAAGCCAAGGCACCTTTACATGGGTATGTCGTCAACGACGAAGAAAATGGTGTACGTTTGTGGTACTGGGCGTTTAGACATGTTCCTTTGTAGGCGGGGGGTAGTTAGGAGGGGTGTATCCGGGAGGAGGCGGTCCCGGAGGCTGTACAGGCGCAGCAGGTTTAGGAAACGTACAATCGAAAGTGGATGGAGACTTACGGGAGCGTATTGCGATTGATTGTTGGGTGGGTAGTGGTTCCCCGGTGAGCTAGGCATTGGTGCGTTGTTCACTGGTGCGCTGTAGCAACATAGGTTAGCGACGGTTGTATGAAATGAAGTGGGAGCACCCACCCAGTGTTCCAGGCGCCATTGGATTGGGGGTAATTGTTCTGCCCGGGGCTCCATTCTTGTTGTTGCTGTTGTGGATAGGGTTGATATTGTTGATACTGGGAGGTTGTGAACAAGCGAGTGAGGACTGGAGACTTGACTGGGACGTACATTAGGATCATACGTCGGCTGATGCGGGTAGGGGGCCGGAGGCTGAACTTGGCCATAGTTGGGGTGAGTGATATACGCCTCGTTGACCTGTCGAACGCGGCGCCGGCGCAACATGACAAGACATAAGAGCGCGACCAGCGAGAGGACGGCTGCGGAGACTGTGAGCGGGGCGGCGAACTGGAGCATCGGACATACCTATCCCGATACCAATACCAAGCCGGGCCGCATTAGATAGGCCAGAGCATCGATATCTGCCATAACTGGGGAGACATTAGACAAATAACTACGATGGCATTACACTCACTAGTCGTATCCACAAGTGCGAATGGCAAAAGCGCCAGGAGCGGCAGCAAGTAGGAATAGCGCGATCATGGTGGCTCGGGCGATGGAGCTCGGATCACGTGCAAGTGTTATGTGGGAGAGTTCACGTGACTCACTTTCACGTGACCTTGACTACGATGAGCTCGAACACGGTGGCGGATGTGGGGATGGAGGAGGAGGGGGCCCAGGCAAAGCGCTACTTGGCCTCCCAGACGCACGACATTATTATTCCCTCTTACAGCGTCTGGTTCGACATGGGCTCAATCCACTCGGTCGAAAAGCGCGCTCTTCCCGAGTTTTTCAACTCGCGTAACCGAAGCAAGACGCCTACTGTGTACAAGGATTACCGCGACTTTATGCTCAACGCCTATCGTATGCGACCGGCCGAGTATTTAACTGTTACTGCTTGTCGCCGAAACCTCGCTGGCGACGTTTGTGCTATCATGCGCGTCCACGCGTTCCTTGAGCAGTGGGGCCTCATCAATTACCAGGTAAGTCCCCCCCTCGGCCGCTTCGAGCTCCCCTAACCCCCGCACAGGTCGACCCAGAGACTCGCCCTTCGGCGCTTGTTCCCCCTTTCACCGGCCACTTCCGTGTCACAGTCGACTCGGCGCGCGGCCTACAACCCCTCCACCCAGGCCCTCGTCCCCCTCTCCCGGCCCAACAATCCCAAGGGCAAAACTCTGCCCCAGGCCAAACATCCCAACCCGGCTCACTAGAGCTGCGCAAATCCATCTACATGACCACCCCCAAAAGCACCACCGCGCGCGCGCTCACTCCAACCCAAGCCGCCGCGCTCGCCAGCACCGCCGACGCCCAGCCCAACCTCCGCATCTCCTACGCCTGCGACACGTGCGGGGCCGACTGCACGGCTCTCCGGTACCACTCCCTCACGCGGAAAAACTTTGAGCTGTGCCCGAGCTGTTATGCCGACGCGCGCTTCCCTAGTACCATGCTCTCTGGTGACTTTGTTCGTCTCACTGCGGATGCTGTTGGGGGCCCAGCGACGGGAACTGGCGAGAGCGCGCCTTGGAGCGACCAGGAGACGCTACGTCTGCTCGAGGCTATCGAAGTGCATGACGACGACTGGGGCGCGGTAGCAGACCAAGTCGGAACTCGCACGCGTGAACAGTGCATCCAGCACTTCCTCCAACTCCCCATCGAGGACCCCTACCTCGACGACGGTGCCGTCGCGCTCGCGGGTCGTATGTCCGAAGCGAGCCTCGGTCCGCTCCGATATGCTCGCATGCCGTTTGACCAGGCGGAGAACCCAGTGATGAGTGTCGTTGCATTCTTGGCGAGCGCGGTTGGGCCGGGTGTAGCTGCTGCAGCGAGCGGACGCGCAATTGGAGAGATGAAGCGTCAAGCTGAAAAAGCCGCCGAGAAAGAGCGCGAGAAGCAAAACCAGGCCGAACCCCAGACCGACGACTCTTCCGCTCCCAAGGACAAGGAAAAAGAAGGTTCCTCTCCCACAGACAAAACGACTCCCGCCGCCGCTACCAGCACGGAAGAGACCAAACCCACTCCAAGCGCAGAGACAAAGGACAAATCAATGGATGTAGACCCCACATCCCCTCTCGCACCTCAAGCCTCGGCCTCTCAAACAGCGCACCTCGCCGCCGTGGCGCTGTCCACATCCGCCGCAACCGCCTCCCACATCTCCGACGCCTCCCTCGCCTCCATCCACTCCCTCACCGCCCAACTCCTCCAAACCCAAATGGCCAAACTCGACCTCAAACTCGCCGCCTTTGGAAAACTTGAGGACCTCGTCGCGGCTGAACGAGACGCCGTCCGTAGGGAGAGGCGCGAACTTGCCAAGGAGAGGAAGGATCTTGGAAATCAGCGGAGGGAGGTAGAACGCTCTGGAGAGGAGGTCCGTCGTGTTGGAGCAGAGCTCAGACGGACGGGAGAGGAAGTCCGTCGTGCGAGGGAGGAAGTACGCGAAGCCGGTCGACGACTCGCTCAACAACAGGCTCAACAACCTCTCCCGGGTCAACCCCAACCCCAAGCTCAACCCCAACCCAACCCAGCCGAGGCGCTCCCTGACCTCGACATGGGCGACTTCCCAATGAACCTCGATATGGCCTCGATGGACTTTAGCATGATCAACATGCCCGAGATGAACGTCCAGGACGTGGATCTTAGCATGGGTGGATTTGGAGAGGCAGATCCGAGTGGGATGCATGGTGATGGATTTGCTAATTTGCGCTAGCGCGGTTGTATGTATGTGTTTGATATGCAAGTTTTCTTTTCCTTTTCTCTTTGGATTTGGATGAAAGTATGGACAGGAAACGCGATATATAGACAGAACGCCTCGGGGAGAGGGAATAAAGAGAACTCCGGAAGATTGAAAGAAAGAGAAACGCCCAGCATTTTTACACATCCGCTCAAGAGAACTTCCACTTGTTGCCGCAAACCGTGCACCTGTCAGAGAGCAGAGATCAGTCACTAAGCCGCTAAAGGTACTAAACAGTACATACGTAACGAAGGTCTACAAAGCAAATTATTAGTCTCGAACTTGACGAGAAGTCAGATAACACGTACCGTCATCGGCTCATCAGCAGAACGGGTCTGAGCCTGCCTATACCTTGTCTTGTACTACAAACGTTCCACTCTTATCAATAACCATACACAGAAAGAAGCCACATGAGAGACGCACGTTTTTGCACCGTCCGCATTGGAATGCATCCGTCTCAGCCTCAGGTTCGCCGGCACCGAGAGCGTTGTGCACATTCAACTGGTTGATCTCGTTGTTCTTCTGCTTTCGTTCCTCAGAGGCCATTTCCTACCGACCGCGCTCGTGTCAATCTCACTCGGCCGCAACCAACAAGGAAGAGTGGACATACCTCGCTGCTCATCTTGCAAAACTTATCGACATGGATATCTCCGCTCACAACTCCTGCCCGCAGACCTGGATTCTTCTTATCTTTGAGGTTGATGAACAGCCGCCGCATCTTCTGGTTATACTCTTTCGAGACGCCATCGAATTCTTTGAACACGTTATGCTCGATGGCCAGCGCTCGCTTTATGATTTGCTCAGTCGCTGGTCATAAAAAATAAGAAACGTATTTTCTGAATAAAATATTATATGACTCACGAGCGCCCGAATCACTTGCCATCGCATCATACAACAGCTCGATGCACTTATCTCGCACTTTGTCGCCTTTGGACTCCATCTTAACCGCATCGGACTTGACGGTACGAGGGGCTCCAGATAGGGATACAGAGGGCGTAGAAGGTGTTGTGGGAGTGGCAGCGGTAGCGGTGGACATTTTGCGTGGTGGCGGGGGATCGAGAGGTGGCAGCGAGGGTGTGGGAGGTTGAGGGGAAGCGGTGTTAGATTTCCCGGCCACGAGAGTTGAGGTCTGTTTCTTGACTAGAAACGATGGCTGTTGTGAATAGAGATACGAAAACGGGCGTGGGGTCAGACGCACCTGGTGGTTTTGCCTCGGTGGCGGGAGGAGCACCGGTCGTCTTGGCCTTCTTTCCTGCCTCGACAGCCTCTTTCCATTTCTTGACCAGCTCTTTTGCAAGGTCGGCAATCTCTTTGCGAGGGTGAGACCTCAGCTTGCCTATCGCAAGACCGGCCTTTGTCTCCTACAACCCAAACCCCGGATTAGGAATTTGTGTACGGCAGACAACGTGGCGGACTCACCCTAAGGAGTTCTTCGGTAGCTACAACATTCACTTTGAGCTGCTTTAGGATTGTGATGCCGTCCTACGATGAAATGAAGGACTAGGTCAGTATGATGGGAGATCAGAAAAATAAACGTGAATGACTTACCTCTGGTTTTCCTGAGGTGGTGGCTACTTGAAGCTCTTTGATAAGCTTTTTGACCTCGGCGGAGTCCATCTTAGACTTTTTGCTGTAGATAAACCACTTTTTATCGTCAGTCTAGCTACAACACGCTGTTCTACACTACGGTACAAATGACGCTCTCCAACACAGACCCTAGCGCCTATCCTGGCGCTTTGTTGTCAGCTGACGTCATCACAACAAACGATCTAGACCCTGTGCTAGTCAGTTCCACTTCCCCGCGCTTGCATATAATCTACACGACTATCACCGTCATTCAATTTTACGTGCGCCACCCCCATTGCTGCTGCGCCCAACAACACCTGACCACGGAATGAATGTATCACACGTCCTTATGACCTGCTCCTTTACGATATGTGCGCCATGAAGTTCCATCCGTGAGAAGCCCCAAATCTCTATCCGGCTATTATCTGCCTCCACCTCTCCCCTCACCAGCGCAAACACGTAAACCCAGCCGAACCTTTATCGCTCCTTCAAATCCTCGTCGTCAAACAGAAGTCTCTTGTTACCGTATTTGGTCTACACCAAGACGTACTCCCCCTAATGCGACGTTCGACTGAAGTCCGCTCACGGTTCTGGGGTCAGTCACGGCCAATGCTATCTCGCTTGTTGTTCTTCCAAAATGAAAGGCCGCTCCATTTCTTCATGAGAGAATACGAGGGGTGGTTGTTCACAACTATAAATCCCAGCGCGATCGCCTCTGCTCCCCTATCTTTCTTTTCTTTTGAGTTCCACTATGGCTCCTCCCGTTGCTACATCTTTCGCACCCCCTGATTCCGCTCCTACATCCCCAGTAGGGGAGCCTTCTAAGTCTTTGCCCGCCCAGTGGTACCGCGACGAACGGTACGTCTCATAATATGTTATTGAACCTATGACTCATTATCTATATCCAGCATCTACCATATCGAACGCCGCGCGATCTTCTCCAAGTTATGGATACTTTCCACCCATGTATCCCGGTTTCAAAAGCCAGGCGACTACCTTAAGCTGGAGCTCGCAGGTTACAGCTATCTCGTTGTGATGAGTAAGGAGCGAACCTATGTGAGTCTTGCTTATATACAATCAGCCTCCCCGAGTCGCTAACGCGAATCTCTACTTGCCACCAGAACACATTCCATGTGAGTATCTCGCCCCTTGTCTTTGCTCGTTATCTCACTTATTCATCCCACGTAGAATGTTTGCCGTCACCGCGCGTTTCCCCTCGTCCATAAAGACACCGGTTCTAGCACTGTCCTCGGTTGCAAGTACCATGGCTGGTCCTACTCTACCTCCACTGGTGCCCTCATCAAAGCTCCCAAGTTCAACACCGTTCCGTCCTTCAACCCCGCCGAGAACAGTCTCTTCCGGATCCGTACCCATGTTACCTCGGCTGGATTCATCTTTGTTAACTTTGCTGCGAACATGGACGATAACGAGGGTGTGCCTCCCGTACCCACCGAGGCAGACATGCCGCTCCGGAGTGATCCTGGTAGGATCCCACCTGGTCAAGTAGCGTTTGAGGAGCATTTCGGAGATTTGGTAAATGAGTGGGCTTACTTCAAACCAGACGAATACGAGTACGCATATAGTTGGTGGGTCATTCTTCCTGTGGGCGGGTTAGAAGCTTGCTGAGGTAATTCACGTAGGACTGTCGAAGGCGCATACAACTGGAAGGTACATCAACTCTACCCCATAGTGACGCCCGACTAACTTTGCTTGCAGACACTCATGGACGGTTATCAAGAGTGTTACCACTGCACCATTGCCCATCCTGGTGCGTTTCGTCTCCGTTGTGGTACCGCCCGTCCCTATTTGATCCCCTCCGGTCTCAGGCTTTGCTAAGTCCCTTTCGCTCGACACATACACCGTCACTCCCAAAACCAATTTCGCCCGCCATACCGCTGAGAACAACACCAAGCCGACCGCAATTCTCCCCAAGGGCGCAACGTCACAGGACGCTCCACCGACGTTTACTTTCGTCTTTCCCTCGAATGGAGTCACAGTCACGGATGTGATGTGGTATATGTACGCCTTTATTTAGAAGCTATAGAGTTGGAGTGACGTTGACCATATTTGAACCCAGGATGCGCGTTGTGCCATTGAGTGCGACGCAGACCCGGATGGAGTATGATGTGTTTAAGCGCAAGACTGTTTCAATGGAAACATTGAAAGATTATATGCAGTTCTATGAACAGGTGAGGTCCCTTTTATCCACTCGTTATCCCATGTTAATGATTTCGTGGTGCGACGGTGTAGGTCGAGGAAGAAGATTACCACCTATGCGTAGCCACCCAACGAAATCTCAACACAGGAATTTATAGCCGCGGCGTCCTACATCCAGACAAAGAGGTTTGTGCTCCTGCCCTTACTCTTGTAACATTCTTCTCACCGGGTAATTTTCTAGAACGGCGTGCTTTACTACCAAGGTCGTGTCCGAGACTATGTCGAAGATCACGTCGCACTTGAAAAGAAACTTGGACACGAATGGAACCCGGCCCAACCGCGTTCCCAATGCGAGAGCAAAGGACCTAGCGGATGCAGTGCAGCAGCAGGAGACTCGGTCTGCGCGGTACGCACTATGCCCTAGCTAACGGCGGGCTAAACGCTGATGGTTTGATACAGAGCTTGGGTCCAGAGATGACATGGTAAACCTGGAAAGTGATTACTCGTACATACACTGTGAATACAAACAAATAATGAAATATTGTTGAATGACACAATAATTAAGTAGTGGTATTGTGGAAACTCAGCTCCTCTGCGCAACCCCAACGCGAGGATTCTTGCCCTGATCAAATACAACATACACATGTTTCAAAAATACCTATGAGACGCAGGAGTCAGCAGCTGAGGCGTTTGAATCCGCGCCAGAATAATACTCACATCACCCAAAATATCTTGGTCGTTCTGGCCCCTACTCTGTACGGCTCCGTACGACATTCCATTTCCCGCGTCAGAAAACGCGAGGTCGCCACTTGGCACAGTGAAGAGCCATCGTCCAACGCAAAAAGCGAGCGAAGGTACATGCGCGTCCGTTGGAAATATATAGCCACCTGATGATTTTGCCAAGGCTTAGGATAAAGATAGATGTGGAGCGGGAGTGGCGTACTTGCCTTGGTTGTGGTCTAACTTTGCGCCGGGGACTTTGGAATATAAACGCTCAACTGTCGCATCATCTAGCAAGATGAGCGTAGTGCCCGTGTCCTGTTCGTCCTCCAAGTTAGTCTCATACTCTCCACGGTGGTCAGATCACTCACGATGATAGCGGTGTTATGATGGCCTCGATCAAGGATATCCGACCCAATCTTGATATATGCCGACGGAACTATAAAGAGACCGGGGTTAAGACAAGCGCTGACGGGGTTCTCCTGTGACGTACCCTCCCACCAATTGCTGTCTCTGATCAGTGGTTGCCAGTATAACTTGCTCGAGTGCACCGTCTCGTCGATATATCCAAAGGTATAAAACCCTCTCGAGTCATGTTTATCGAGTTTGACAGTGAATATGGGCTATTTGGAAGACTTCCCGTCAGCACATATCCCAGAGAAGGATCAAGCTCGCTCACATCTTTGATTAATCCTTGTTCGATCATGTTCTGCATCGGCGTCTTTTGCCTATGAGGCTTGACTGTGTTCAGCTTGGGGACTGTCGTTCTCGGTCAACTTGGGCTTCAAGGAAGCAATGCCGAAGGGTACTCACACGCTAAGCCTAGCAATCCATCGCTCCCGCCCTCCAAGAATGCATCACTCAATTTCTGCGAGACTTCCACTGCCTGCCTCTTGATCGTGATATCCCCTATGATAATAGTATCGAGATGCACATCTCCCGACGCAGTCGACCCGTCTCCGTATTGCACTTCCCAGGTTTCCCCGGGGAGTTTCTCTGACGTGTGACTCTTCTTAGGGTCGTATACCTCGTGGCCTTGCAGCTGGGCACGACTTGCGCGGAATTCAGAGGACCAAACCCAAAAATCAGAAGACCCGGTACTAGGAAAAGGTGAATAAAGTCCAACTCTGAATGCTGAGATTGCCACTCACTCAAAGTCCAAGTTGAGAGTGACCCCTGGGTGAATAGAATGATTAGATTTCGGGCATCAGTCTATCTAAGACCCTTCGTACCAGGAGTTCCTATTGTGACTGGACAAGCGTACTCGGTGTCTTGTATACGGCGTGAGGTTTTCTTTCTTATTTTATTCGATTAAAGTTTGTACTCACCATTCTCAATATCTTCCGCCTGAACGACCGTCATCCCGTCGTCGTGATCCAGGTTCACGGCCGGTACCGCCCGAAGGTTCCCAGGCAGTTTGGTACGAATCTTTGTGCCAGCGATGGCTCCCGCCTGTTCCGCAAGGCACTTGACGCACGCTGCGCGGTGATCAAAGAAAAACGAGGTCTGCCTCGTCCCTCCAATCTTGAACTTTCGTATACACTTTGCATACTACCCGCCAAGCCCCTGTCAGAGCAACCCTACATTCTCATATATCAAACTCACATCTCGTGGCCCATTCCGCTGGTACTTGGTATTCCTCGCAGCATGGACCGAAAAGCCACCAGGGCCAGCCTTGAAAACGCCCTGGCGAGAGTAGAAGTCGGATATCGTCATTGTAGGGGGGAGGGGAGAAGTTGCTCAAACGATGCGCAGTGCGAGACATTTGAGCAAAAGACCATGCCGGCACGGTGCGCCGAGCCTTCCATTTTTGCCTCGAGCCGCCAGTCCGAGGGGGAAATCGATTTCCAACCCTGACATCCTTACACCCATACACGTCGCTGGAACCCCCACACCAAGTGGCAAAAACATGTGATTTGGTAGGCGAGTCGGTTTATTGTCTTATGCTACTCAACATTCAAGTCTCGTTTAGTGTCTTCGGCGCAATTGAGCTGGTACGGCACTCACGCCTCACGGTCATCGGAAAGTAACCCGCCGCGGCTAATTACAAGTCCTGCCAGCGTGAGATCATCTGACAACCCTATTTTCGGTCTGGCGATCCCGAGCCAAGGTAGAGCGAACGTTACGATATGCTAAATGCTTTTAGCAACGCCAAAGGTAAAGTTACGTAATGTTCCCACGCCGTCGACGATGATAACGTCCTGAAATCGATTATTTGACGCAGTACGGTACCCTAGTATTTACCTACCATGCAAAGTTAAGAATGAAGTAGACGGCGGAGGTAACGTAGATCTTGTGGGAGAGATGGAACCAACAAGGTGCTGAGCCAGAGTCTCAGCGGTGGAGCGGTTTCAGAGAGAACGATCTGAAAATAACGTGAACAATATAAATACATAACGGGTTCAAAATTAGACAATTAATGTGCGGGGAGGGCTTGCCGTTCGGTAACTTTGGTATATGGAACGAAAGATATGGGCGAGTCAAGATTAACGGCTGACATCTCGAAGTGTGGCCACGGCTGAATCCGCGCCACACACCAACTTGTGAGCGCCATCTTTGTATTCCCAGTGCCTAATAGAAGTGAATAAATATCAATCAAACGAACAGAGCTCCCTAAGTAGTCTGCTCACTCATTCTGACACATTACGCTACAATACGCCACCTTGAAGCACTTCACGCAATTCCACTGTGCCCCGCCGGCGAACGATGGTGCATAGCATCTCGGATTTGCACAATCCACCCATAGTTCATTCCTCAGCGAGTCAAATCCTAGCGCACACCCAAGTTCTAACCAGGTTTCTGCGCAATGGTTGATGAAATCTTGAAGGGGACCTTGATCGCAGATATATGTATTATTCAGGGTAAGCTGGAGGAAGGTGTTGTACCAAGGCTGGTAAAGGCCGATGAGGGCAGCACGGGCAGAAGGGTCGAAGTTGAGTAGTGTCTCGTTGAAGTAGGCCATGATAAACCAGCCCGCTTTCCATCGTGGACGCAATTGAGCTGTTCCAAACAGCGTTATTCCAGTTCGCTCCAGTTGGGGTTAAGCTACTTACGTATTGACCAAAGTTCTTCGGGCTGGGCCTGCACAGAAATTGTCATCATCAATAAGCGCCCTATGAGGTCAAAGATATTGAGGCCGCATAGGATGGAAGCAAACATAGGGGTTGATGTCTGTAGCTCGTCTTGCCCAAACCTTGAAAGAAAAAAGCCCCTAAAAGACCATCCTAAGAGCAATTAGACAGTAAGGCGGTCGGGTGTGCGTACTGGAGTCCCTTAATGATGTTAAACACATAAGGTGGAATATCGGCCCACCGCTCCTTTGTCATCGGCTCAGTGGATCCAAGGTCAGCCCAAACGCGTTCAGTGGAAGCTTCAAAAAATGCCGGGAGCAGTTGAATAGTTTTGTGTTTGGCGATACTAGTAGCCATCCAGTCCGATAAAACGGAAAGAAAACTGAGCGGAAGCTCGCGGAAGTTGAGGACTCCTGGGGGCAGCGCCATTTTCTTGACGAACATGGCTAGCATAACTTCTGTGTCTTCGATGTCCTCACCAGCGTGATGCCGTTCGCTTTCATAACGCATGTGGAGGTCGTTGCAGAGAGACGGGAAGAACAAATCCTCATCGGGACCCACGGCTAGAAAGTACCTAAACGAAATATCTCGCAACTGGAGACACTGCGGTTTGATGCTTAAAGTCGGGATGATCAATCTCGTGAATACTGATCGATTCGAACTTACTCACGAAGCTTCAGTATGTACTGTACCCACGAGCAGGCACCAAATCACGGTAAATAACAATGACCATCCCGGTGTTGGCGCCTTCCCTACCACCTCAAGAAACTGCTTCCTCTCCTTTGTAAGATGGTCTAGCAAGAACGTTGCGTGCTCGGACTTGAATGATCCTATCCTGGGCAAACAGATGTTCTCCTTCGTAGGCACCTCCATATGCCAGTCAAGCACCGTAGACAGGCTGTTCGCCACGTCGCCGAAATCGGCCATGATAGGCTGCATAATTTCGCTGATACGGGTGACAAGGAGAGGGGATGCGTCCGTTTTGTTATCCTTAGAAAATCCCATGGCTCGTTCGGCGAAAGCGTCGAGTTGGTCAGTGCACGAGAGGACGCCAACCATCATGGTTAACGTGAGCAAGTTCAAGCACAGATACCCATCCACACGACCGAAAAGCTACAGTTGGAGTCTCAAAATCAACATTCAGTGCTAAATCATTCCAGTATAGCGAGCTTACACCTATATCTTCTTCGATGTATATCTTCATAAGCTGATAATAAGAGGGAATTAGAGATATATTCAGCAAATGCAAGTACTGTGGTCGATGCGCCAAAGACAGTACATCCTCCAGTGTCGACGTAGTAACGGGCTTTAGCTGCATTGTCCCCAGCGGAGAAGGATCCCCGAGCAGCGCAGTAATTGAGTCTTTGACTTGTTGTATGGGCGGGAGCGGGAGAGGCACAGACTTCCTAGACTCAAGGTATTCATTGATTGTAGGCCCCCAGTGTGTGTCGACCGTAAACTTGGACCGCATATTGATGGAATTATAGTTGTCTCAATGAAATAGAGGTGGTGGTAGGTATTAGACGGGTATGCACGTGTGGTTCGATGTGGCGCAGACATCGGGATAAACATTACATGATGTCATCGTATAGTTATGCATGCCAATGAACCGCGCTCAGCGTCGTAAACTCGCACTTCGGGAGAAATCTACCTTAGGTGTGCTTGAAATTTTTCCGATAATTAATCCACCCCTGACGAAGTCACCTGGGTTCTACGTGAGACGGTACATGGCCAGCTAGCGCCCTATCTCATACAGATCATGCCGATCTTATCTTATCGTGAGTCTGAATCCCGGTTTCGGGGCTCCTTGGGCGCTCACACAATGAGTTATCTAGCAAATTCGTTCATTATACCCTCATGGAATAACGTGAACAATAACACATAACGGGTTCAAAATTAGACAACTAATACGCGGAAAGGGCTTGCCGTTCGGTCGTTTTGGTATATGGAACGAAAGATACGGGCAGGTTGAAATGAAAGGCCGATATCTCGAAATGTGGTCTCAGCTCAATCTGCGCCACACACCAACTTGTGAGCGCCATTTTTGTATTCCCAATGCCTAATAGACGTGGAAAATATCAATCAAACGAACAGTGCTCCCTAAGTAATCTGCTCACGCATTCTGGCACTTTACGCTACAATACGCCACCTTGAAACATTTCACGCAAGTCCACTGTGCTCCATCAGGAATGGATGGCGAATAGCACCTCGGATTCGCACAGTCCGCCCGTAGTTCATCCCTCAGTCCGTCAAACCCTAGCGCATGCCCAAACTCTGACAAGACCTTTGCGCAATGGTCAGCAAACACTTGAAGGGGGTCTTGAGGAGAGAGAGCTGTTTTGTTTAGGTTAAGCTGGACCAAGGTGTTGTGCCAAGGCTGGTAAAGCTCGATAAGCTTAAGACTGGAACAAGGGTCGAAGCCGAATAGTGATGCGTTGAAGTAGGCCATGGTCATCCATCCCTGTTTCCATCGTTGGAGCAATTGAGCTGTTTCAAACAGTGTTATTTTAGTTCGCTCTAGTTGGGGTTAAGCTACTTACGCGTTGACCAAAGTTCTGTGGACTGGGCTTGCACAGACATGGGCATCATCGATAAGCGTCCTATGAGGTCGATGATATTGAGCTCGTATACGATCGAGGTAAACATAGGTCTCGACGTCTGTGAATCAACTGGTGTAAACCTTGTAAGAAAGCAGTCCCTAAGAGAATATCCTATGAACGATGAGACAGCAAGGGGGTCGGGGGTGCGTACCGGAGTCTCCTAATAATATCAAACACATAAGGTGGAATATCGGCCCACCGCCCCTTTTCCATGGGCCCAGTAGATCCAAGGTCAGCCCAAACGCGCTCAGCGGAAGCTTTAAAAAATGCCGGGAGCAGTCGCCTAGTTTTGTGTATAAGGATACTACCAACCACCCAGTCCGATAAAACGGAAAGAAAGCTGAGCGGAAGCTTTGGCAAGTTGAGGTCTCCTGGGGGCAGCGCCATTTTCCTGACGAACATGGCCAGCATAGTTTCCGTGTCCTCAATGCCTTCACTAACATAAAGCAATTCGCTTTCGTAGTGCATGTGGACGTCGCCGCAGAGAGACGGGAAGAACAAGTCCTCGTCGGGACCTACGGCGAGAAGATACCTAAACGAAATATCTCGCAACTGAAGTCCCTGTAATTTGATACTTGAAGTCGGGGTGATCAATCTCGTGAATATTGATCGATTCGAACTTACTCACGAAGCCGGGGCTTTATCCAAGAGTAGACACCAGATCACGACAAATAACAATGACCATCCCGGTGTCGGCGCCTTTCCTACTACCTCGAGAAACTGTTTCCTCTCCCTCATAAAATGGTCTAGCAGAAAAATTGCCTTCTCGGACGTAAATGATCCTATCCTGGGTAAATAGACTCTCTCATCCGGGTCCGCTGCCATGAACCAGTCGAATACCATAGTCAGGCGTTCCCCCACGTCGCCGGAATCGTTCATGGCATATTGCATGATTTTGCTGATACAAGTGACAAGGAGAGGGGACACGTCCGTTGTGTTATCCTTAGAGATTTCCGTTGCTCGTTCGACGAAAGCGTCGAGTTGGCCGGTGTGCGAGAGGACGCCAACCATCGTGGTTAACGCGAGCAAGTTCAAGCACAGATACCCATCCACACGACCAAAAAGCTAAATTTCGAGTTTCAAGATCAACATCCAGTGCTAAATCATTCCAGTATAGCGAGCTTACACCTATATTTCTGACGTACATCTTCATAAGCTCATAGCAAGAGGGAATTAGAGGTACATCCAGCAGATGCAAGTATTTTGGTCGGTACGCCAAAGACAATAGGTCTTCCAGTGTCGACGTATTAACGGGCTTTAGCCGCATTGCCCCCTGCAGAGACGGATCCCCGAGCAGCGCAGAAATCGAGTCTTTGACTTGCTGTATGGGTGGAAGCAGAGGAGGCACAGACTTCCTGGACTCCAGATATTCATCTATTGTGGGTCCCCACGTCGCGTCGAACGTAAAGTGGCAGTTCATATTGATAGTATTACAACCGATTTAATAAAATAGAGGTGGTAGGTGTTAGACAGAAGTATACACACGTGATTCGATGTGGCGCAGTCCTCGGGATAAACATTACATGATGTCATCGCACATTTACATATGCTGAGAGATATCTCCCTAAAACATACTTGAAAAATATCTATTTATTAATTACCTATCAATCATTTACTTATCTCGCTCAAATCAGGCGAAGCTCTTTTTCGAGAGCCCGGTCTGAAAATAAGGTGGATAGTAGCCCAAAGCAGGTAGCAGGCAGGAGGGATTCATTGTCTAGCATTAAATTCAGGATAGATGAAACAACAAAAAATAAGCAAGCCAAAATACGAGGAGAATATCTCGAGCCCTGGCCTCGTTAGCTCAACTTGGGCCACACGCCAGCTTATGAGCGCCATCCTTGTACCGCCAATGCCTAATAGTTGTACAGAACGTCAGTCAAATGAAAGGACCCTTCAGGTAACACACTCACGTATCTTGGCACTTTACGCTACAATACGCTGCCTTTAAACACTTCGAGCAAGTCCACTGTGCCCCACCATCGTTCGTTGGTGAATAACATCTCGGGTTGGCGCAGTTCACCCATAATTCGTCCCTCATCTGCACGAACCTCAGCGCGTTCCCAAGCTCTACCCACACTTCTACGCAATGGTGAATGAATTCTCGATGTGGATCTCGATGGGGGATCTTAGCCGCATTCATGGTAAGTTGGAAGAAGATGTTGGCCCAAGGTTGGTAGAGCTCGAGGAGTGTAGCGCGGGAGGAAGGGTTGAATTTGGCTAGAGTCCGATTGAAGAACGACATGGTAACCCAGCCTTCGTCCCACTGTGAACGCAATTGAGCTATTACAAGAAATGTTATTCTAGTTCGCTCGATATAAAGTTAAGATACTTACGTGTTGTCCAAAGACCTGCAGATCGGCCTTGCGTAGACATAGGCATCATTAAAACACGTCCTATGAGGTCTGTGATATTGATATCACATAGGACAGAAGCGAACATAGGAATCGTCGTTTTGGGGTCGTCTTGTCCGAACTTTCCAAGAAAGAGGCCCCTAAAAATCCCTTTTAAGCATAATTGGATGACAAGTGACCGGAAATACCTACTGAAGCTTCGTTACGATACCAAAGACATAGGGCGGGATATCAGCCCACCGCTCCTTTTCCATTGGCTTAGTGGATCCAAGGTCAACCCAAACACGCTCAGCAACAGCGTTGAAATACGCCGGGAGCAGTCGCCTAGTCTTGTGTTTGATGATACTCGCAGCCACCCAGTCTGATACAATGGAGAGAAAATTGAGCGGCACCTCGGACGAGACAAGAACGCTCGTGGGCAGTGTCATTTTCTTAGTGAACATAGCCACAATAGTTTCTGTGTCTTCGACGTCCTCGCTAGCATGGTGTGGTTCGTTCTTGAAGCGTGTGTGGACGTCGTCGCAAAGAGAAGTGAAGAATAAATCTTCGTCGGCACCAACGACTTGAAGGTACCTGAACGAAGTATCTCGCAACTGGAGCCACTGTGGGGTAATACTTGAAGCCGAAAGAGTCAACCCCATGGATATCGATAGATCCAAAATAACTCACGATATCTCGGTCGGTACCGTAACCGAAAGTTGGCCCCAAATCACAGTAAATAACAACGACCACCCTGGTGTTGGTGCCTTTCCTACCACCTCCAAGAATCGCTTCCTTTCCTTCGTGAAATGGCCAAGTAGAAACTTTGCGTGCTCAAGCCTAAACGATCCTATCTCGGGCAAACAGATCCTCTCCTTCGTATCCAGCTCGATATTCCAGTCGAACACTCTCGACAGCCCGTTCCGCGAGCCGGTAGAATCGGTCATAATATACTCCATCATTTTGCTGATACGAGTGACGAGGAGAGGAGATACGTCTATCCGATTGTCTTCAGAAATTTTAGAGGCTCGTGTGGTGAAAGTATTGAGTTGGTTGGTGTGCGAGAGGACGCCGACCATCATCGTCAATGCGAGCAAGTTCAAACACAGGTATCCGTCCACACGGCCAAGGAGCTATATACAGAGCTCCGAGATCAAAATTTAGTATTAAGTTATATTGGTATAATGAACTTACGCCTATGTCTTTGACGTATGTCTTCATGAGCCGATAGTAAGAGGGAATCAAAGGCACATTCAGTAGATGCAAGTATTTCGGTCGATACGCCAGAGACAGTAGATCCTCTAGTGTCGAAGCGGTAATAGGCTTTAATTGCATTATCCTCAGTGGCGATGGATCCCCTATCAGCGCAGCAATCGAGTCTTTGACTTGCTGCAGGGGAGGAAGTGGCGAAGGCGTAGTTTTCTTAGATTCAAGGTATTCCTCTATCGTAGGCCCCCAATTCGTGTCGATAGCACACATAGACTGCATAGTGTTACAGTTAATTTAATAAATAGATATCGTAGTAGGTGTCGGATACAAGTGTGTGTGGTTCCATGTGGCGCTGACTCCAGGATAAACATTACATGACGTCATCGTGCATATATGTTACTATGCACGTTCGGCATCGTACGCTCAAAGCTTGAGGAAGATGTTTTAGAGCCAGAAGTATCGCGTGGTAGAGCCATTATAAGGATAAAAGTTTGAAAATAACGTAAATGACGATACGAAACGGGTTCGCAATGATACAAGCAGCACGTAGAAGGAACTTGCCATCTGGTACCATATTCTCGACCAATACAACAATGAAACGAGCAAGCTAAAATGAGAGACAAATATGTCAAGGTATGACCTCGCGAGCTCAGCCCGCGCTGCACGCCAACTTGTGAGTACCGTCCTTGTACCGCCAATGCCTAACGGCGATGCAACACATCAATTAAACGAAAAAGGTACTCTGAGCGATTGACTCACGTGTTTTGGCACCTTACGTTACAGTACGGTGTCTTTAGACACTTTACGCAAACCCATTGCGCTCCACCATAGTTCCTCGGCGAACAACACCTCGGATTCGCGCAGCTCACCGGCCACTCATCCTTGAACTGCGGGAACCTCAGTGCGTCCCCAAGCTCCAGCCATACTTTTTCGCAACGCCTAATAAACCCGCAGAGGTCATCTTCAGGAGGAACCTGGGATACGTTCGTTGCAATCTGGATCCAGGTGTTGACCCAAGGTTTGTAGAGGTCAAAGTGGGTTGCACGGGAAGGGAGATGGGACTGGCGTAGAGCATGGCTGAAACCGGTGATAGCGGACCAGCTTGATCCCCATGGAGAGGACATTAAATAAACTGTTTCAAACCAGGTTATTTATAATTCTTTTCGAGTTAAAATCAAGATACTTACATTTTGACCAAAGGCCTACAGACCGAACTTGCTCAGACACGGGCGTCATCAACAAGCGGCCTATGAGGTCGATGAAATCGATGTCGTGTAAAATAGAAACAAACATAGTCATCTCCGTGTGCGGACCCACCTGTCCAAAATTTCCGACAAAGCAGGTCCTATAAGCTAGTTATAAGGACAACTGGACAACAAGGGGGTCGGAAATGCATACTGAAGGTTCCTTACTATGGCAATCACATTGTTCAAGATATCGTACCACCACTTCTCATCCATTGGTTGAGTGGATTCAAGCTCAGCCCAAGCACGCCCGGCAAGAGCACCAAAAAACGCCGGGAGCAGTCGTCTAGTTTTATGTTCGATAATACTAGCAGTTATCCCGTATGATAGGTCTGGAATAAAGCCAAGTGGAAGCCCGGACGAGTTGGGGACTCCCAGAGGTAGCGTCATCCGCTTGATAAACATGTCCATAATAGTTTCGGTATCTTCCACATCCTCTCCAGTAAGAGGTAATTCGTGCGGAAAGCGTTTGTAGAGCTCGAAGCAGAAAGACGAGAAGACTGAATCGTCGGCATCCACAACCAAAAGGTACCTGACCGAGATATCTTGCAACTGGCAGCACTGATTTTTAATTCTGAGACCAAAAGCAATTAAGCCCGTGAAAACCGATCGGTTTAAATCCACTCACGATGCCTCAGCTCTACCCGAAAGCTGGCCCCAGATCGCGATCAGGAGAACCGTCCATCCCGGCGTCGGCGCCTTCCTTGCGACCTCCAGAAACCGCTTCCTCTCTTTCGTCAGATTATCCAGTAGAAAGACCACATGCTCCATGTCCACATCGATATATGGGCCAAAAATTCTAAGCAGGCCGTGTTCCGAGCTGGATTTGTCCGCCATGACATGTTCTATCATTTTGCAAACGCGAGTAGCGAGAAGAGGAGATATGTCTGTTTTGTTGTCTTCGGAGATTCCAGAGGCTCGTTTGGTGAAAGCATCGAGTTGACCAGTGTGTGAGAGGATGCCGACCATCATCGTTAACGCAAACGCGTTCAAGCATAGGTACCCATCCATACGACCAAAAAGCTACAGATTGAAACTCGAGGTCAGCATTCAGTACTAAGATATGCCAATATGACGAACTTACGCCCGTTTCTTCGACGTATTCCCTCATTAGTGCATAAAATGAAGGAATCAATGGCACGTTCAGCAGATGCAAGTACTTTGGTCGATACGCTAGAGATAGCAGATCTTCTAGCGTCGAGGCTGTAACAACTTCCAATTGCCTGGCCCTCGTTGGAGATGAACCCCCTAGTAGAGCAGCGATCGAGTCCTTTACTTGTTGCAGGGCCGGGAGCGATACAAGCGCAGACTTCCTTGATTCAAGATATTCCTCTATAGTAGGTCCCCGTTCCGTGTCGAGGGTCCACATGGGCTGCATAATGATAGTGTTATGGTTAATTTAATAAATAGCGGTCGTGGTAGGTGTGAGACACAAGCGTGTGTGGTTCTATGTGGCGCAACCTTGGGACAAACACGACATGACATCATCGTGCATATACCGCACGTTAAGTTCAAGAGAGATCTCCACATCTCTACTAAATAGTTATCTAATTCATTGGAAGTTGGAGGTGCAGCCGTTTCAGGGAGAACAGTCTGAAAATAACATGGACGTCGGTACAAGGTGGGTTCAAAATTATACAGATAGCATGCAGGACATGCGATCCTGTACTACATTCTCGATCGATGCGACAACAAAACGGGCAAGCTAAAATGAAAGTTCCGAGGTATTTACGACCTCGCAAGCTCAACTTGCACTGCACACCAACTTGTGAGTGTAGACCTTGTGCCGCCAATGCCTAATGACGATGCAAAAGGTCAATCAAACGAAAAATGTACACCGAGCGATCCACTCACGTATTTTGGCACCTTGCGCTACAATACGCTGTCTTTAGGCACTTTACGCAAACCCATCGCGCTCCACCGGGAGTCCACGGCGAATAGCACCTCGGATTTTCACAGCTCACCCCCCACTCATACCCTAACTGCGGAAACCTCAGCGCGTCCCCAAGCTCCAGCCATACTTTTTCGCAACGCGTAATAAATCCCCAAAGGTGATCTTGACGAGGAATCTGAGATCGATTTATTTGGATCTGGATCCAGGTATTGATCCAAGGTTTATAGAGGCTGAAGAATGTGTCACGGGGGTGAGGGTGGGACTCGCATAGGGCTTGGCTAAAATTGGAGAAAGTGGTCCAGCCTACTCCCCACGGAGAGCGCGAATACACTGTTTTAAACTAGTTTATTGACGGTTCGCCCGATATAAAATCAAGACACTTACACGTTGACCAAGAACCAGCAGATCGAGCCTGCTCAGACATGGGCATCATCAACAAGCGACCTATGAGGTCGATGAAATCGATGTCACACAAGACAGAAGCAAACATAGAAATTGAAGTTTGTGGGCCGTCTTGTCCAAACCTTCCGAGAAAGAAGGTCCTAAAAGCAAGTTATAAGGACAATTGCACGACAAAGAGGTCGAAGACGCTTACTGAAGTTGCCTTACTATATCATACACATAAGCTAGAATACCATGCAGCCGTTCCGTATCCATCGACTGAGCAGATCCCAAGTCAGTCCAAGCGCGCCTGGCAAGAGCATCAAAAAACGCTGGGAGCAGTCGCCCGGTTTTATGTTGGGTAATACTAGCAGCTACCCAGGCCGTTAGGCTAGAAACAATGTCAAGTGGAAGCTCAGGTGAGTTGGGGACTCCTTGTATCGTCATATGTTTGATAAACGTGTCCACAATGGTTTCGGTATCCTCGATGTCCTCTCCGGTACAAGGTGTTTCGTGCGGAAAGCGTAGATAGATCTCAAACCAAAAAGACGAGAAGACCTTATCCTTGGCACCCACAACCAAAAGGTACCTGAACGAAATATCTTGCAACTGGAGCCATTGCTTTTTAACTCTGAGAACAAAAACAATTAAGCCCGTGAAAACCAGTCGATCTAAATCTACTCACGATGTCTCGGGTTTACTCGAAAGCTGGCCCCAGATCGCTATCAAGAGAATCGTCCACCCCGGCGTTGGTGCCTTCTTTGCCACCTCCAGAAACCGCTTCCTCTCTTTCGTCAGGTGGTCTAGTAGAAAGACTACATGCTCTGTACCCACGCGGATATACTGGCCAAAAATCCTAAGCAGGCCATGTTCCGAGCTGGATTTGTCCGCCATGACATGTTCTATCATTTTGCAAACGCGAGTAGCGAGAAGAGGAGATATGTCTGTTTTGTTGTCTTCGGAGATTCCAGAGGCCCGTTCGGTGAAAGCATCGAGTTGATCGGTGTGCGAGAGGATGCTGACCATCATCGTCAACGCAAACGCATTCAAACATAGGTATCCGTCCACACGACCAAAAAGCTGCAGTTTGAGGCTCGAGGTCAAGATTCAGTGCTCAAACGTGCTACTATAACAGACTTACACCTATTTCTCCGACGTATGCTCTCATTAGCGCATAAAATGAAGGAACTAACGACACATTCAACAGATGCAAGTACTTTGGTCGATACGCTAGAGACAGCAGGTTTTCCAGCGTCGAGGCCGTAACAAGTTCCAATTGCATGACCTTCGCCGAAGCTGGGCCCCCCAGCAGGGCAGCGATAGAGCCCTTTACTTGGTGCAAAGGCGGAAGCGATACAAGCGCAGACTTCCGCGATTCAAGGTATTCCTCTATAGTAGGTCCACATTCCGTGTCGATTGAAATGGACTGCATTTTGATAAATTTACAGTTAATTTAATAAATAGGGGTCGTGGTCAAGTCGTGGACGTAGAATATGGTGTGTGGTTCTATGTGGCGCGAACCTCGGGATAAACATTACGTGACGTCATTGTGCATTCATCACACCGAGTAAACAAAGCCCTACGCCATAAACTCGCGGCGTGAGGGAAGTCTTGCTTAGCCGGACTGGGTTAATCTCTATTCGTTAACTATTGATTTATTAACTTACTCATTTGAAACCGACGAAGTATCAAGCTAGAACCTCGGAGGTGGGCTGTTTCAAGGAGAGTGGTCTGAAAGTGGTGCAGGCAGCAAGACAAACTGAGTTTGAAACATTACAAACATTACACAGCGAAGACTTGTCCTCTAGTACTAAATTCTGATAGATACAACACAAAATTAACAATCCAAGATGAAGGGCCAACATCTTGACATGTGTCCTCGTCAGCTTAACTTGCGCCACATAGTAACTTGTGAGCGCCGTCTTTATACCGCCAATGCCTGACAGGAGCGTAAAATATTAGACAAACGAACAAGGCTCTCCGAGTAATTCACTCACGAGTTTTGGCACTTCACACTACAATAAGCCGTCTTATGGCACTTCATGCAAACCCACTGAGCCCCACCATCGTTTCTCGGCGAATAGCACCGCGGATTAGCGCAACTCACCCACAGTTTGTCTCTCAACTGTAAAAACCTCAGCGCATCCCCAAGCTCCAGCCACACCTTTTCACAATGCGCAATAAACAGTCTCAGTGGATCTCGAGGAGGAATCTTGGATTTGTTCATCGTGAGCTGGAACCAGATGTTGGCCCAAGGTTGATAGAGGTCGAGGAGGGTGGCGCGGGAAGAAGGATTGAAGTTGCTGAGGGTCTGGCTGAAGAAAGACATGGTAACCCAATTGTCTTCCCATCGGGATTGCAGCTTGGCTGTTTCCGACGAAATTAGTCGACACACTTGAGCTAGAATTGAGAGACCTACCCGTTGACCAAAGGCCAGCGGACCGAGCCTGGGCAGACATAGGCATCATCAAAAAGCGTCCCAAGAGGTCGATGAAGTTGATGTCGCGCAAGACAGAAGCAAACATAGGAATCGAAGTCTGTGGATCGTCTTGCCCGAATTTCCCAAGGAAGCGAGCCCTACATGATAACGGTAAGAACAACTAGGCGACGAATTGGCCGAAGAAGTACTTACTGAAGTCTCCTTATGATGTCAAACACATAAGATGGAATCTCGTCCCAGCGTTCCCTATCCATTGGCGCAGCAGATCCAAGGTCAGCCCAAACACGCTCAGCGACGGCACTGAAGAACTGAGGAAGCAGTCGCCTGGTTTTGTGTTTGATGATACTAGTAGACACCCATTGCGACAGAGTGGAAAGAAAGGTGAGCGGAAGTTCGTCCGAGTTGAGGACTCCCGGGGGCAACGTCATTTTCTTGACGAACATCTCCACAATAGTTTCCGTATCTTCGACATCTTCGCCAGCATGATGCAATTCCTTCATATGGCGTATTTGGACGTCACCGCAAAGAGCAGGGAAGAATAAATCTTCATCGACGCCAGTGACCAGCAGGTACCGAAACGAAATATCTCGCAACTGGAGCCACTGGTTTTTGGGACTTTTACCAAAAAATAATAATATTTTAGCTTGGGAATATCAGTAGACTCAGATCCACTCACGATAACTCGGTAAGATGTCCCCAAATGACGTTTAATAACACTGACCACCCTGGCGTCGGTGCTTTCTTCGCAACCTCCAGAAACTGTTTTTTCTCCTTCGTGAAATGGTCGAGCAAAAAAATTGCATGCTCGGATCTAAATGTTCCTATCCCAGGCAAGCAGATCTTCTCCTTCGTATCCATCTGGATATTCCAATCGAACACCCGAGACAGCCCATTGTGTGAGGCGGTAGAATCGTGCATAACATAATCCATCATTTTGCTAATACGGGTGACAAGGAGAGGGGATACGTCTGTTTCGCGGTCCTCGGAGATTCCGGAGGCTCGTTCGGTAAGAGCGTCGAGTTGACCGGTATGCGAGAGGACCCCGACCATAATCGTTAACGCGAAAGCATTTAAACATAGATACCCGTCTACACGACCAAAAAGCTATAATTCAAACGTCAAGCTTAAATATGGCCACTCAGGTATGAAAATATAACGAGCTTACGCCTATATCCTTCACGTACGTCATCATAAGTCGGTAAAAAGAACCGATCAAAGGGACATTCAACAGATGCAAGTATTTTGGTCGATACGCCAGAGACAGCAGATCCTCCAACGTTGAAGCAGTGATAGGTTTTAATTGCATTACCCTCAGTGGAGATGGATCCCCTATCAGCGCAGCAATCGAGTCTTTGACTTGTTGCAAAGGCGGGAGTGACAAAGGTGCGGATTCCCTAGACTCAAGGTATTCGTCGATAGTCAGACCCCACCTCGTATCAATCGCACACATAGCCTGCATGTTGATAGATTTTGAGTTGATTCAATTACGAAGTGCTTGTGGTCGTGGTGGATGTTGGATGCAAATGTGTGTGGTTCTATGTGGCGCAGACCTCGGGACAAACATTGCATGACGTCATTGTGCATACCCCGCGCGCCGAATAAATGACACTCAGTACCATGAACTCGTGGTTTAATTCCTTTGCTGGACAGTTAATTCTATCAACCACCGATTAATTCTTTAACTAATTCCTTCGAATCGATAAAGTCTTGCGCCAGCGCCTCGGAGTTGTCTCGAAGAGGACGCTCGGAGCGTCTGAAAACGATAATACATGGCGAGTTCAAAACCATACAAACGGTACACAGAAGAAACCTTCTATCTGGTACTACGCTCTCGGTAGATGCAACAAATGGAAAGCAAGAGACAAATATCCCAAGGTATGATCTCATGAGCTCAACTTGCTCCACACACGAGCTTATGATC